>JAHIAM010000456.1:0-42536 GCA_021605205.1 Aegilops longissima
AAGAAGGATTCGCCACGCACCCACGGCCCGATGGGCGGCCAAGGCTACCACCCCTGTGTGGGCGCCAGCAGAACTGCATGGCACACGGAGCACTACGCCACAACATTCGGGATGGCAGCCCGGAAGAGTATGTGCCCCACATGATGGATCAAGGGCACGCAGACGAGGACTAACAAGGCTCGCTCCTCGCCCAAGCTGGGGGGCGAGGCACCGAGCTGAGCTCTTCCACGAGCCCCGGAAGGCCCGTTACACACGCTGGAAGCAACGATTATCGGTACCGCTAATTCTCAGAGCAGGCATACGCTAACCATGGATCGCAGGAGGTACAAGTCGCCACAGCAGACGGCTGCCCCACTCCCCGCAGCTTCCTACCCTCGGGAGGAGGGCGCCGGGCTGCAGGAGAGGGGCCGAGATCCGCATCACCACCGCGCGCTCGGAGCATGGCGCCTCAGAGGTAGGCCCTCCGCTGGGAGGTGCATCAGGCCTACCGGCAGAGGACCCGTGGTCGTCGGGGAACCACTCGCGACCGCTCTACCTCATCGGCGGCGTCCTGGTTCTCGGTCGTCGTCGGTGGCACTAGAGTGTGGTGCAAGGCGGGGCCCTCGTCTGGCGATATGAAGCAAGGCCGGTACCTGTGAAGAAGGCCAGTGCCTGTGAAGCTCGCCGCCCCATGACACTCTCACATAATAATGAGTGGGGCTGTACACGCCCTGGAGTCTCAGGGGTGCCAGCCTCAGGCCCTGGGGCTCCCTCCCACGCCCAGTGGCAGTACTTAGCTCCGCGCTGGTGAGAAGACGTCCAATACTAGACTAGGTGCCGGACGCGGCCTTTTTCTGCTTTCCCTGCTTTTCCCCTTGGCTGTCATTTTCCCCTATTGGATTTAAGTTGGATTTGAGCTTGAGATTTGCGTGTGTTCGGGGAAGGGGTGTTTAGTCTCGCTCGAGCAACTCTCGCTCGTTACCACTTTGCCTCAGCTGCCTCCCTCGTGAGCCCCTCGCGAGCCGCCCAGCCTAGCTTGCGGCAGCCCAGACCGCCGCCGCCGCGCCTCTCGTGGAGGTTTTCATTACAGGTTCAATGGAGTCGCTCAGAGACGCCGAGACACCGCAGCCTCCGCAGTTATCTCGAGGCCGACGCCGGTCGAAGGAGCTAGCCAGCTCGCCGCAAAGCCAGCCACCGGGCGCAGCGACAGTGATATCGCATCTACTAATACACTGGATGCAAGTTTTACATGAGGGGCTCCTCCCAAAATGCTCTTATAACCTTCGTGGCAAAGCCCAACTCTATCTCAGGCAGGTAAGAAAGCGGGGACAACACGCGGTCGGTCGGACAAATCCCCAATGCATCCTCCGGGGAACCTCCTAAATCGTCGCTGAAGCGTCGCTGGCCTCGCTTATCGCTTCCACGCTGCCGTGCCAGCGCCGGGGCCGCTCACCACGCCGCCTTCATCAGCAGCCACAACCACACAGTCATTATCAAGTTAAGGCCCTGACGAGGGCATCCACATTGTCTTCCACCCAGCGCGCCAGGTCGTCCCGGACGGCCTGGGGTACTGGGGCGATGGCGACGTCAAAATCGAGGTTGGGGTCCATGTTCCGAAGATGGCTGAAGACACGAGAAAAGGCGCACCCGAGCAGGGCGCGGATCCTCTCCTCCACCAACCTGTTGGCTCTGACCGATCGCACCTCCAGGTACGTCACCACGCCGGTGAAGAATCAAGGTTGCCAGCGAAGTTGATCTGCGTGGGGCTCACCAACGGCCGCCCAGATGTTACCCAAGGCCGTGTTGGCTCTCTCCGAGTGGTGAGCATGGGTCCATGCTCGTGCTCCAGATCCGCCGCTGGTGTATCTCATCCTCGTTCTGCCGCGCAACGGCCTCAGCCTCGTCCACCCGTTGGCGGAGAAGAAGCACCTCAGCGCGGGAGGTAGTCAGCTCCTCCTGCGCCACGCCAAGGGCGGCCCGGAAAGCATCGGCCCGCCGCGTCACTTCATCCAGCTTGGACCTCAGGGCGGCGGTCCTGCCTTCAGCCTCGACCCGAATCAACCCCAGCCTCTCCTCGAACTCGCTCAAGGTTCAAGCGGGCCGCCGCCACCCGGCGTCCAACCTCTTCCAGACGCTGGCTTCCCAGCAAGAGCGACATCATCCTCCGCCTGCGCCACCAAGCGCCTCGCTCTCCTGACGCCAAGATCACATGCGCGCTTGGCAGCTTCCAGCGTCAATGCCTCCTCACGGCTCGAGCTCGCCTGGTCGACAAGCCACCTTCATCGACGCAGGGCCGCCTCATGCAGCTCCACCTGCTGCTCCTGTGGAATGGCACGGGCCAGGAGTTCCCGCACCTGCCTCCGCCACAAGACGCCGCCGGTCAGCCTCTCGGGCCTCCTCGACGACTCGGGAACGGGCCTCCCGAGAGGCCACCAGCGACGCCTCGGCTTCCTCATTGTCGAGGTCACGCTGGTGGCGCACAAGGGCAACAGCCGCCTTCAGCTTGCGCCTCTCTTTAGCCAGGCGCAGGCCCTCAGCCTCAAGGCGCGCGTCTTCGTCAGCGAGCTCTTCACCAAGAAGGCTCACCGCGTCAGCCGCCCTCCAAAGAAACCCCTGGCGAAGAGCGCGACGCTCCGGGGCGTGCTCGAGCACATCTTCTGCGTCGCCATCCGCCCGAAGTAAGAGCGGGGGGCCACGAATTAGCACTCCCCCTCTGGGCAGGGGGCTGGGGGCTGGCGCCCTCGCGATGGCCGGGCACGCCTCGCCAAAAGCCCGGCCTGGAGCCAGCCCATCCCCAAATGAAGAGCACTGGGCTGACTTCAACCAATCGCCATCCACGACTAGACGAGAGGCCCACGGCAGGCTGGCTATGCCCGAGAAGGCTCACAAGGAGGGTCGCGAGCGCGCAGAGCCGCTGACAGCCACAGATGGCTCACCTCTCCAACCGCCTCACCACAAGGGCTCGCTTGAGCTCGGAGCGCCAAGATGGTGGAGAGGGCGGCTCGGGGATGGCTCAGCCATCTCCGTGAGCTCGGCAGAAGGGCCCTGCAGAGCAAGGATTAGCCAAAGCAACGGGAGGATCAGGAGCTAGGAAATGGGAAGGCTTACTCATCAATGGCGAAATACTTCCTGTGCTTCAGCAGGCGGCAAGGGTAATCGTCACCCAAGGCCTCCCTTCTCTTCCAGAGAGCCTCGAAGTCCACGCAGAAGCGGCCCAGGAGTTGAGCGCAGGGGTCAGCCTGTGACGAGGAAGAAGCTTCGAGGTGACCAGCGTCAGGGGCGTCGTCCTGATACACGCCGTCGGTCGCCTCACCAAGGAGGGTAGCTGGGGCCTCAGGGGCCTCAACCACGGGCGCCGCGGGCAGCGGCTCAACGCCTTCAGCCGCAACAGTACGGGCCTTAGGAGCTGCCCCCTCAGGAGTACTGCCTGGCATCGTCATCCCGGCAGGGGCCCCCTCAGCCTCCAGCAGCCCATGCCTCCCTGCTCCGCCACTCGAGGAAGGACCGCCTGGGCGATCGGAAGGCGACACCACCACTGGTTCTCGCGAGGCCCTGGGAGGCCAGCGGGCGCAGCCCCATTCACAAAGCCGCATCCGATTCACAAAGTCGCCTGCTCGAGAAAAAGTACAACAAAGCCCCACCTTGCCGGATGTTGCCGGGGGAAGGGTCCCCAGTCAAGACCAAGAGCACCTTCCTCGCCGCTCAAGCGCCAGTCCTCCTCCCGAGCCTCATGCGATCCTCACGCCCGCCGAAGGCCCACATCCGGCGGGAGTGATGCTGGAGAGGGGCAATGCGGCATAACATGAACTCCTTCACCACCTTGGGCGCCGTCACGTCAAGCACCCTCAGGAACGCGAAGCAACGCCAGACGAAGACGAGCCGGGGGCTCGTGAGCGTCTCCTGGCCCTAGCCTGAATTGGGGACAGCGGGAGCTGTTGGTTCCGAAAGCAGGGGGCTGGGCACCCCGACATCCACGTACAGCCACCGCTCGCGGAACCCAGGCGCGGGCTGAGGAAGACTGAAATCAATCCCCGAAGCCGCTGTTTCTAGTGCGGCAATGAAGCTCACGCACCCCGAGCATTGGGTGGGGTCGACGAGGCGCAGAGAGAAGAAGTGATGCAGCAAGGCAACTGAAAGAGGGATGCCCATCATTGCCTCACAGACAAAGGCGAAGACGGCAAGAAGAGTAATGGATTCAGGACCCAAATGCATCATATGGATTTGGTAATGGGAAAGCACATCATTGAAGAAATTGGAAAAGGGGGGAACCAGTCCCGCCCACAGGGCGTCGGCAAAGTACCGGACCTCGGTGACTATTCTGTCGATGGAGAAGTGGGACGCGGGCCAGGCCATCGTCCTCCCGCACTCGTTGAAGATGGTGGCCAGAGCAGAGCTGACCTTGCCCAAGCCTTCTCGGTTGAGTATGATCGACCGATCGACGTCAGGAGCCGCCGACGACGGCGAGCGAGGCAGAGGCACATGTTTCTTCCCTTTCCCCTTCTTCGTCGGAGCCATGGCGACGGAAGAGGGGAGGATTCGAGATTGGATTGGAAGCGGAGACTGGAGCTTGAGAGGAGGAAGAGCAGGGGACGGTCTAAGCAGCGAAAAGAGGGACCATTGTGTGCAACCACGGGTCCGCCTAGCTGGGCGCAAAATATGGAGGCGTGGGGGAACAGGGCCGCCCACGTCCAATCAACCACCATGCGGCGCCCGAGGCCACAGGCTGTTAGGGCCCACGGCGCTTCGCACTTGCCCCTTCGCTTCTCGCTCAGCCAAGTCCAGCGCGCCTTGGGCCCGGGCTATTGTCGGCGCTCGGGAACGGGGTACCAGATTTGCTCGCCTGCTGGCGTGGTTTCAATGGGTGGCCCATCATGGCCCATCTTCATCAAGACAAGCTCAAGACCCTCGCGAGGGGCCAGATTGCTGGGCGGACGACAGGACCTTCTCAGCGCGGCCTCGCCAGCTGGCTCGTGAGGAGGCGGAGAGATCAAGGCGGGTACCTCACGAGGTGCCCATGACGCAAGCAATGACGACCAAGGGCGCCAGGCGGGCGCCAGCCCGCGCAGTGTCCTCCTTTCCTGTTTGGTGCAAAGGGGGCAAGCGCAGGCAAGAATATCAAGCAAAGGCATCCGTTTCGGTGCAACAAGACCAAGACCGTCGCAACGGCAGGAAGGAGGTCATCGTGGAGCCCAAGCCGGCGTCACCACGAGAGCCTTTGACAGGCGAGGACCAACTTTAGTCAGGATAAGTGTACTAGATGTTCCCCTTCAAAATGGCTAATTGTTGGCGCCCTTCCCGCTCATTATTTGGGAAGAGGCCCAGGGCCTTTTCCTATAAATAGGACTAGCCACCCACAAGGTAGGGAAGAGGATCCAGCATCCTAAATCAGCAGAGAGAGAGAGCGACTGAACTCCCCCTAGCAGTTCAACGCACCAGCCAAGAACAGACCCTCGCGAGGCTGTTCTTCCTTGTATTGTTCATCATCAGCCCAAGAGGCAATTGTAACACCGCGGATTCGATGCGCTAGGTGTCCTTCAGTTATTCACCATCGTTTCCATGTCATGTGCTTGCGTGTTGCACTTTGCCATGTCATCATCTGCATTTCATACCATGTCATCATGTGCATTTCATTCTGCATACGTGTTCGTCAAATGCATCCGAGCATTTTCCCCGTTGTCCGTTTTGCAATCCGGCACTCCTATGTCCCCCGGCGCCCCCTTTTACCTCTTTTCGTGTGCGGGTGTTCAACGGTCTCGGAATGGACCGAGGTTTGTCAAGCGTCCTTGGTATAGCACCGGTAGACCGCCTGTCAAGTTTCGGGTCATTTGGAGGTCGTTTGGTACTCCAACGGTTAACCGGGTAACAGTAAAAGCCTCCTTCTCCTTGCAGCCCAACACCCCTTCCAAAGTGGCCCAACACCCAGCAAACTCCTCTCCATGCTCTCGGTCGTTCGATCACGATCGTGTGGGCGAAAACCGCACCTCATTTGGACTCTCCTAGCTCCCTCTACCAATTTATATGTGCCCCTCCCCGAATTCTCGCGCAGACCAAACCCTAACCTAGTCCCTCTCCGCCACGGACAAAACCCCGCCGACGGACATGTCCGCCTCCGCCTCCAAGAGCCAATCCGCGCCGCCACGCCACCCTCAGCCGCCCACTTCTCCGCCGGGCCCGTGGAGCCCAGATCGACCGCCCGTGCCGCGCCGCGCCCGAGGGAGCCCATAACCCCGCCACTCGCCTCGCCCTCGCCGGACCTTCGCGCCGCCTTGGCGCTGTCGCCGGCGACTAACTCCGCGATCGAGCTCGCCACCGCCCGGCCCGTCCGCCTCGCCCAGCCTCCCGCCTCGGCCTGCCGCCGCCGCCCGGCGCGCCGACCTCGCCTCCCGGTTGCCGCGCCGTTCCGCCCGCCCGCCGCCCGGTGGCTATCGCCGTCCGGCCACCCGGTCGTCGCCCGGCGTCACCGCCGCCTCCCGGTGCCGCGCCCGCCGACGGAGCCGAGCTCCCGCCTCCTCCTCCCGGATCCGCGGGAGCTCCGCCGCCGGATCCATCCGTCTCCGTCATCTTCCCCACCAACTCCGGCGAACTCCGGCCGCCTCGAAGTCCGTGCCACATGAGGGTTGACTTCTTCTCCCCCCCGATTTTCCTCTTAAGTCATTTTCTGTCAGTATTTTTTTGCATTTTCATCGCATCATATCTCTGCATCCGTAGCTCCGTTTTGTGCGTGTAATATTTCAAACTGTTCGCCTCGACGAGTACATCATTTCATCTCATTGCATCATTTTCATTTGAGCTCATCTTGATGCCCGAAATGCTGTTAGAAGAGGGCTATGTGATGTTAGTTTCAGATTCTTATCAGAACATGCACTTTTGTAATTTTTGCCATGATTGATGTGTGCATCCTATGAGGTTGATGTATACATGTGTTTTGGAATATGCCATGCCATCTTTACAGGGGTGTATGCCATGTATTTTTGTGATCTCTGTAGTGACTAGCACAAGCATGCAAACTAGGCTTCATGATGTTGCTGATTTCAGCCCCTGTTTTGCTGATATTTTTATGCCATGTAAACGTGATGCTACCGAGAGATCCATGCTAATTTTGAGATACTTCAGTAAGCATGTTTTGAACATATGGTTATTCTCTATCCATCCATTCCCTTGTTTGTAATTATGGAGTGCCATAGCTTGAGTCAATCGAGCTCTACTTTTGCTATAAAATGTTTCCTGGCAGGTTGTTTACATGTTATTCAATTTTGCCAAGGTTGTTGTAGTTGATCCTTGCATGCTATGTTGTTGTTCTTGCCATGTATAGCTTCTATGCCATGTCTTCTTACTGTGAGTTGCCTTGCCATGTCATTTATTGCTCTGTGGTGAGTGGTTCAAGCTCACCAACATGCCTACTTATTGTTGTTCCTGCCATGTATGAATCTGTCATATAACTTGCCATGTTTACATGGGTGTCATCATATTTTCTGATCCTTTTTGGCTCTTGGTCAGTAAGGGACATTTGATCTATGATTTTAGTAGATTCATTCCATGCATTTGTTTGCCATGTTAAGTTCCTGTAGCATGTTGTTTCATAGCTCTAAACATTGCAACCTGATGTTATTTCCTGATAAGTCTGAAAGTGTTATTATTTGCAATCTTGCCATGTGTTTTTGAGCATGTTCTAGTGATTTATGGAGATAGCTCAGTGCTCATGTTTTGTAATGCTTTACCTTTACATCATGCCCATGCCTTTTTTTATCATGTTGAGATTCTGTAGCATGTTGTTTTGGTGCTTGCAATATGCCTAGTTGCTGTTTTGGACAGATTGTTGCTATGACTTGTTTAGGGTGTATGTGTTGAACCGTTGCTCCGTTTTGAGTGTGCTCTATATGAAACTTGCTTGATTTTGCATGTACCATTATCATGTTGCATCCTTGTTTTGAGGTGTTTGCTTGATGTTTGTATGCATTTTGCATCAATGCCATGTTAACTTGTTTTGCTCATATCTTCTAGGCCGTAGCTCCGAATCTAATGAACTTTATATGTAACTTGACTAGATTTTAGTGTAGATCATTGTGGTGCATCTTAACTTGCTGTTTAACAACTTGAAAATAAGGTTTATTCAGATCTGGACCAATTTCGAAATTTGCATATGAGGACTTACCGGAATTGTTATATGTTGTTTCCGGCCTCATTTAAACTTGCTTTGAAGTGTTGCTCTTGTTTGCATCATCTCTTGCCATGAGTAGCTTCATGTAGTCTTGTCATGCATCATGCTTGTTGTGCATCATGCCTTGTTCATGTGTGGTGTGTTTACTATGTTGTGTGCTTCTTCTTGTTAGTTCCTGTTTCGCTATGATCGTGAGGATTCGCTCGCTCACGCTTGGTTAAATCTTCGTGGCTTCATCTTCTTCATGGACTCGTTCTTCTTCCTTGCGGGATTTCAGGCAAGATGACCGCTACCCTGGATCTCACTACTATCATTGCTATGCTAGTTGCTTTGTTCTATCGCTATGCTGCACTACCTATTACCTGTTCCTCAAGCCTCCCAAATTGCCATGTCAGCCTCTAACCTTTTGCACCCTTCCTAGCAAACCGTTGTTTGGCTATGTTACCGGTTTGCTCTGCCCCTCTTATAGAGTTGTTAGTTGCAGGTGAAGATGAAGTTTGTTCCTTGTTGGAATATGGAGATGTTGTTCCTTGCTGGAACATGTTTACTTGTTGGGATATCACAATATATCTTATTTAATTAATGCATCTATATACTTGGTAAAGGGTGGAAGGCTCGGCCTTATGCCTGGTGTTTTGTTCCACTCTTGCCACCCTAGTTTCGTCATATCGGTATTATGTTCCCGGATTTTGCGTCCCTAACGCGGTCGGGTGATTTATGGGACCCCTTGACAGTTCTCTTTGAATAAGACTCCTCCAAGAAGGCCCAACATTGGTTTTACCATTTGCCTCACCACCACCTACATTTCCCTTGGGAGTAATTAACCCAAGGGTCATCTTTATTTAGCCCCGGACGAATGCTTGTCTAAGTGTTGGCCCGAACCGAGTAGATCTGGGGCCCTCTCGTGGAAACTCGAGGTTTGGTTTTACTCGTAGGATGTCTCATCCGTGTTGCCTCGAGAACGAGATATGTGCAGCTCCTATCGGGATTGTCGGCGATCGGGCGGCTTTGCTAGTCTTGTTTTATTGCTGTCGAAATGTCTTGTAGCCGGATTCCGAGACTGATCGGGTCTTCCCGGGAGAAGGAATATCCTTTGTTGATCGCGAGAGCTTATCATGGGCTTGTTGGGACACCCTGCAGGTATAAACTTTCGAGAGCCGTGCCCGCGGTTATGTGGCAGATGGGAATTTGTTAATATCCGGTTGTAGTAAACTTGAAGCAAACTCTTCTAAAATACACCAACCGTGTGCATAACCGTGAGTGTCTCTTTTCGGGGTTGATCGAGAGGAGAACACGGTTTCTGGGTTATGTTTGACGTAGGCAGGAGTTCAGGATCACTTCTTGATCATTACTAGCTGACGACCGTTCCTTTGTTTCTCTTCTCGCTCTCATTTGCGTTGGTTAGCCACCATATATGCTTAGTCGCTGCTGCAACCTCACCACTTTACCCCTTCCTTCCCAATTTAGCTTTGCTAGTCTTGATACCCATGGTTATGGGATTGCTGAGTCCTCGTGGCTCACAGATTACTACACCACCAGTTGCAGGTACAGGTTTCGCGGCGACCATGACGCGAGAGCGATGTTTGCTTGTTTTGGAGTTCTTCTTCTGCTTCTTCTTTGATCAGGGGATAGGTTCCAGGTCGGCAGCCTGGGCTAGCAGGGTGGATGTCGTTTGAGCTTCTGTTTATGTTCCATCCGTAGTCGGATGTTGATCTTGTATATGTTGTTGATGTATTCTTGTGGCATTGTGTGCCTTATGTATGTATCCCTATCTATTATGTAATGTTGATGTAATGATATCCACCTTGCAAAAGCGTTTCAATATGCGGGTCTATCCTTGGTGGGACCGTCGAGTTCCTTTTGGATAGGGTCGCATATTGGGCGTGACAAGTTGGTATCAGAGCCTCGACCGACCCTAGGAGCCCCCTTGATTGATCGTGTAGTTTGGCCGTTGTTGAGTCTAGAAGAAAACTGATTTTGGAGTCTAGTTATATTGGAGAGTAGGATTTCTTTTTACTCCTCAGCCCCTTCGTCACTCTGGTAAGGAATCTTGACGTAGGTGTTTTGAATTACTTCTCTTCCCCTTCAAATTTTCTTTAGGATCACGCAGTTGGTTTTTCGATCGTTGTTCCTCAGCTCTTTTCATCCGGTGCATCTCTCCTCAACTTGACTCGAGCCTCTTCATCGTTGTCAAGTCCAATCCTCAGTTGTTTTCTTTTCCCACCCGCCCACCCCTTTTTCTCCTTGGAACCGAGTCCGTAATCGAGTATCCATCCTACTAAATATAAGTCTTTGCTTCCTTTCCTTAATGATTTCAACCGGTGTTTTCTCTTCAAGATAGTCGTCGTTTCCCCTTCCAAGTTGCCTTTGTTTATTCTGCCCTCCCACCCTTTTCTTCCCGGAGTTTGAGTCTGTTTCGACCATCAATTTCATTCGTATGGAGCCTCTTCAGTCTTCTATCAATCATTTCAACCGGTGGTCTCTCCTCTAGTTCGTCATTCTTCATCTCTTTCTTTTTCCGGTGGATTCAAGTCAAGTTTTTCGGGTTAATCATATTCTTTTCCTTCGAAGTGTTCTCTTTGCTGGTTCGCCTCTCGACAGTTTATCCTTCCGGAGTGTTCAAGACATCTCAGAAGATTCGTCTGTGTTCCAATTAATTTGAGGTTGCCACTTCATTAAAATATTTAATTGTTCCGGTGCATCACCTATCTCTTCAACAATCCTTTCCAACGGTGTTTTTCTTTTAGTGGGCCCTAACCCACGTGTCTTTTCCTGTGATCTTACGACTCTTCTAATTTCCCGGAGTTATTCTCAATTCTTTTCGAAGTTTGACGTAAGAATGAATTTCATCAGTCAGATGCTTTTCCAAGATCGATTTCAAATCATTTCATTGTTCGCTCAACCTCTTCGCTTTTCATTCTTCCGGAGTATCTCAACAATTTTGGTGGTGTTTCTCCTCATCATTTGAAGATTGAAGAGAATTTTTCCTCTAAATCTTGCCCGTTCTCCCGGAGATTCGTGGTTCGAGTTCATGTTATCCTCTCGAATTATTCCGCTTGTCAGATATTCTTTCTTACCCATCCGGAGTATGTCAGGAGTTGTTTTTCCATTTCTTTTCACCGGAGGCCATCATTCCAGTTATCGTTCTCTAATTATCCCGGTGCTTCGTTCAAGTGTTCTTTATTCAGCTCATGATCTCTTCGTCCTTTTGCATCTAAATTCCCTCTAGCATATTTGTTCTTCTAATTCTTCCCGGCGATGCATTCTCTTTCATCAATCATTTTCGAATTCTTACGGTGGTTCGTTCAAGATTCTTTTCCTTGTTTATCATATTAATCCATTCATTCTTTTCAATTCTACCGGTGATTCATGAAGACTTTCTCAAGTTTTGCGCCATATTTCCCTTAATCATTTTCAAGAAGAATAAGTAATATGCAAAATCCATTGCTTATCATCAATTTAATTTGATGAAGGATAAGTATACAATAAATCTTATTCTTATTTCAAACAAGTGATTAATCCTTTTCCTTCGGAGTTTGTTCTTGAGGAATAAATTCTACTTCCAAATCTTTTCATCTTTTCTTTTCTGGAGTTCAATTAGTTCCTCGGCCATCTCGTCGGAACCTCCATCTAAATCATCGCAAGGCTCATCTTATTCTTTATTTCTTCATTCTATCTCATCATCCTTTTGTTACCGGAGTTCTTCATGGTGGTTCTTCATGATTTAATTCATTCGTCAAGAGTTCATCAAGTTTTTGTTGGTGGAGTTCAAGTATCTTTTCTTCTCGCGTCTCGAAGTGCAATTAATTCTCTGTATTCTTCTGAAGTGGAGTTTTGCATCTCTTCGTTCTTCTCAGCTATTCAATCTTTTCCGCGTGTGGTCGGTTATCACCTCATAATTTTGAGATGTTTTCCATAAGTTCAATCCTTCCTTCTAAGTTTATTTCTTTCCATTCTTTATTTCTTCCGGAGGCATTGCGTTGTTTATCTCGTCAAGTGTCATTCCATCTTATGAAGCTCATGTTCTATTCTTTCCTTGTTCAACCGGTGTGCTGCCTAAATCGTTTCAGTCTTATTCGTTTCTTTCTCATTCTAACCACTCCGGTTAGAACGAGTGGTTTCATAGTCTATCTGATTCCGTGAGCTTTCGATTCTCGTCATCCTCGTCGTTCCTCTCTTCTTCTCAAGTGCTCTCGATTCTTTGCTTCTTCTCTTGAGTATTTGTTTCACCTCATCCTTTTTCCCTTCCGTCTCGGTCCTAAGATCTCGGGACGAGATCTCTTGTTAGTGGAGGAGTGTTGTAACGCCCCGGATTCGATGCGCCAGGTGTCCTTCAGTTATTCGCCGTCGTTGCCATGTCATGTGCTTGCGTGTTGCACTTTGCCATGTCATCATCTGCATTTCATACCATGTCATCATGTGCATTTCATTTTGCATACGTGTTCGTCTCATGCATCCGAGCATTTTCCCCGTTGTCCGTTTTGCAATCCGGCACTCCTATGTCCCCGGCGCCCTTTTACCTCTTTTTCGTGTGCGGGTGTTCAACGGTCTCGGAATGGACCGAGGTTTGTCAAGCGGCCTTGGTATAGCACCGGTAGACCGCCTGTCAAGTTTCGGGTCATTTGGAGGTCGTTTGGTACTCCAACGGTTAACCGGGTAACCGTAAAAGCCTCCTTCTCCTTGCAGCCCAACACCCCTTCCAAAGTGGCCCAAAACCCAGCAAACTCCTCTCCATGCTCTCGGTCGTTCGATCACGATCGTGTGGGCGAAAACTGCACCTCATTTGGACTCACCTACCTCCCTCTACCTATTTATATGTGCCCCTCCCCGAATTCTCGCGCAGACCAAACCCTAACCTAGTCCCTCTCCGCCGCCGGACAAAACCCCCGCCAACGGACATGTCCGCCTCCGCCTCAAGAGCCAATCCGCGCCGCCATGTCACCCTCAGCCGCCCCACCGCCGCCGGGCCCGTGGAGCCCAGATCGGACCCGCCCAGCGCGCGCGGGCCCGAGGAGCCCGCAACCCGCCGCCGCCTCGCCCTCGCGGACCTTCGCCCGCCGCCTTGGCCGTCGCGGTGACCAACTCCGCAACTGGAGCTCGCCGCCGCCCGCCGTCGGCCGCCGTCGCTCGGCCCGTCCGCCCGCCTCGCCTAGCCTCCCGCCTCCGGCCGCCCGCCGCCTGGCGCGCCTGACCTCGCCTCCCGTGCCGCCGCGCCGTTCCGCCCGCCTGCCGCCCGGTGGCGTCGCCGTCTCGGCCACCCGGTCGTCGCCTCGGCGTCGCCCGCCGCCCTCGGTGCCGCGCCCCGCCGCCGGAGCCGAGCTCCCCGCCCCTCCTCCTCCCGGATCCGGCCGCGGGAGCTCCGGCCGCCCCGGATCCGTCCGTCTCCGTCATCTTCCCCACCAACTCCGGCGAACTCCGGCCGCCTCGAAGTCAGTGCCACATGAGGGTTGACTTCTTCTCCCCCCGATTTTCCTCTTAAGTCATTTTCTGTCAGTATTTTTTTGCATTTCCATCGCATCATATCTCTGCATCCGTAGCTCTGTTTTGTGCGTGTAATATGTCAAACTGTTCGCCTCGACGAGTACATCATTTCATCTCATTGCATCATTTTTCATTTGAGCTCATCTTGATGCCCGAAATGCTGTTAGAAGAGGGCTATGTGATGTTAGTTTCAAATTCTTATCAGAACATGCACTTTTGTCATTTTTGCCATGATTGATGTGTGCATCCTATGAGGTTGATGTATACATGTGTTTTGGAATATGCCATGCCATCTTTACAGGGATGTATGCCATGTATTTTTGTGATCTCTGTAGTGACTAGCACAAGCATGCAAACTAGGCTTCATGATGTTGCTGATTTCAGCCCCTGCTTTCTTGATATTTTTATGCCATGTAAACGTGATGCTACCGAGTGATCCATGCTAATTTTGAGATACTTCAGTAAGTATGTTTTGAACATATGGTTATTCTCTATCCATCCATTCCCTTGTTTGCAATTATGGAGTGCCATAGCTTGAGTCAATCGAGCTCTACTTTTGCTATAAAATGTTTCCTGGCAGGTTGTTTACATGTTATTCAATTTTGCCAAGGTTGTTGTAGTTGATCCTTGCATGCTATGTTGTTGTTCTTGCCATGTATAGCTTCTATGCCATGTCTTCTTACTGTGAGTTGCCTTGCCATGTCATTTATTGCTCTGTGGTGAGTGGTTCAAGCTCACCAACATGCCTACTTATTGTTGTTCCTGCCATGTATGAATCTGTCATATAACTTGCCATGTTTACATGGGTGCCATCATATTTTCTGATCCTTTTTGGCTCATGGTCACTAAGGGACATTTGATATATGCTTTTAGTAGATTCATTCCATGCCTTTGTTTGCCATGTTAAGTTCCTGTAGCATGTTGTTTCATAGCTCTAAACATTGCAACCTGATGTTATTTCCTGATAAGTCTGAAACTGTTATTATTTGCAATCTTGCCATGTGTTTTTGAGCATGTTCTAGTAATTTATGGAGATAGCTCAGTGCTCATGTTTTGTAATGCTTTACCTTTACATCATTCCCATGCCTTTTTTTTCTCATGTTGAGATTCTGTAGCATGTTGTTTTGGTGCTTGCAATATGCCTAGTTGCTGTTTTGGACAGATTGTTGCTATGACTTGTTTAGGGTGTATGTGTTGAACCGTTGCTCCGTTTTGAGTGTGCTCTACATGAAACTTGCTTGATTTTGCATGTAGTTTCATATTATCATGTTTCATCCTTGTTTTGAGGTGTTTGCTTGATGTTTGTATGCATTTTGCATCAATGCCATGTTAACTTGTTTTGCTCATATCTTCTAGGCCGTAGCTCCGAATCTAATGAACTTTATATGTAACTTGACTAGATTTTCGTGTAGATCATTGTGGTGCATCTTAACTTGCTGTTTAACAACTTGAAAATAAGGTTTATTCAGATCTGGACCAATTTCTAAATTTGCATATGAGGACTTACCGGAATTGTTATATGTTGTTTCCGGCCTCATTTAAACTTGCTTTGAAGTGTTGCTCTTGTTTGCATCATCTCTTGCCATGAGTAGCATGTAGTCTTGTCATGCATCATGCTTGTTGTGCATCATGCCTTGTTCATGCGTGGTGTGTTTACTATGTTGTGTGCTTCTTCTTGTTAGTTCCTGTTTCGTTGCGATCGTGAGGATTCGTTCGTCTACACTTGGTTCGTCTTCGTGGCTTCATCTTCTTCATGGACTCGTTCTTCTTCCTTGCGGGATTTCAGGCAAGATGACCGCTACCCTGGATCTCACTACTATCATTGCTATGCTAGTTGCTTCGTTCTATCGCTATGCTGCGCTACCTATTACCTGTTCCTCAAGCCTCCCAAATTGCCATGTCAGCCTCTAACCTTTTGCACCCTTCCTAGCAAACCGTTGTTTGGCTATGTTACCGCTTTGCTCAGCCCCTCTTATAGCGTTGTTAGTTGCAGGTGAAGATGAAGTTTGTTCCTTGTTGGAACATGGAGATGTTGTTCCTTGCTGGAACATGTTTACTTGTTGGGATATCACAATATATCTTATTTAATTAATGCATCTATATACTTGGTAAAGGGTGGAAGGCTCGGCCTTATGCCTGGTGTTTTGTTCCACTCTTGCCACCCTAGTTTCCGTCATATCGGTATTATGTTCCTGGATTTTGCGTCCCTAACGCGGTCGGGTGATTTATGGGACCCCCTTGACAGTTCGCTTTGAATAAGACTCCTCCAGCAAGGCCCAACATTGGTTTTACCATTTTCCTCACCACCACCTACATTTCCCTTGGGAGTAATTAACCCAAGGGTCATCTTTATTTAGCCCCCCCCCACCCCGGACCAATGCTTGTCTAAGTGTTGGCTCGAACCGAGTAGACTGCGGGGCCCCCTCGTGGAAACTCGAGGTTTGGTTTTACTCGTAGGATGTCTCATCCGTGTTGCCTCGAGAACGAGATATGTGCAGCTCCTATCGGGATTGTCGGCGATCGGGCGGCTTTGCTGGTCTTGTTTTATTGCTGTCGAAATATCTTGTAGCCGGATTCGAGACCGATCGGGTCTTCCCGGGAGAAGGAATATCCTTTGTTGATCGCGAGAGCTTATCATGGGCTAAGTTGGGACACCCTGCAGGGTATAAACTTTCGAGAGCCGTGCCAGCGGTTATGTGGCAGATGGAATTTGTTAATATCGGTTGTAGTAAACTTGAAGCAAACTCTTCTAAAATACACCAACCGTGTGCGTAACGTGAGTGTCTCTTTTCGGGTTGATCGAGAGGAGAACATGGTTTCTGGGTTATGTTTGACGTAGGCAGGAGTTCAGGATCACTTCTTGATCATTACTAGTTGACGACCGTTCCTTTGTTTCTCTTCTCGCTCTCATTTGCGTTGGTTAGCCACCATATATGCTTAGTCGCTGCTGCAACCTCACCACTTTACCCCTTCCTTTCCCATTTAGCTTTGCTAGTCTTGATACCCATGGTTATGGGATTCTTTGAGTCCTCGTGGCTCTGATTACTACACCACCAGTTGCAGTGTACAGGTTTCATGGCGACCATGACGCGAGAGCGATGTTTGCTTGTTTTGGAGTTCTTCTTCGCTTCTTCTTGATCGGGGATAGGTTCCGGTCGGCAGCCTGGGCTAGCAGGTGGTGGATGTCGTTTGAGCTTCATTTATGTTCCATCCGTAGTCGGATGTTGATCTTGTATATGTTGTTGATGTATTCTTGTGGCATTGTGTGCCTTATGTATGTATCCCTATCTATTATGTAATGTTGATGTAATGATATCCACCTTGCAAAAGTGTTTCAATATGCGGGTCTATCCTTGGTGGGACCGTCGAGTTCCTTTTGGATAGGGTCGCATATTGGGCGTGACAGCAATCCACCACACCACACACTGGAGTAGGGTGTTACACCACAATGGTGGCCCGAACCAGTATAAACCCTGTGTATCTTGTGTTGGTCCTTTCATAGTTTAGATCCTAGCGAGGCGGCGAGGTGCAGGTAGGTAGAGGGCGAGATCTCCGCGCGCACCCCAGTGTTCGAACCTAGAGGGTCTGCCGGAACCCGAAATCCGACACGTTTGGTTACATCACCATTGTTGATTCTGCCAGATCAGCGCAAGGATTATGAAGTGTATTGCGACGCTTCACGTCGAGGACTTGGAGAAGTGCTTATGCAGGAGGGAAGAGTTGTTTCGTATGCCTCACGACAACTGAAGCCCCATGAGTTGAATTATGCTACACATGATTTGGAGTTAGCAGCCGTAGTGCACGCATTGAAGACGTGGAGACACTTTCTCATCGGAAACCATTGTGAGGTGTACACTGATCACAAGAGTTTGAAGTACATTTTCATGCAGAAGGAGTTGAATCTCAGAAGAAGGAGATGGTTGGAGCTCATCAAGGATTATGATATGAGATTGCATTATCATCCCTGAAAGGCTAACGTAGTAGCTGACACGTTGAGCCGCAAGAGCCATGTCAATACACTCTTGACCGGAGAGTTACCAAAGGAGTTAGCCGAGGATCTTTGAGAGCTATGTTTGGAGATAGTTCCGAGAGGCTATGTAGAAGGATTGGAGATTCAGTCTACTTTGATGGATAAGATCAGAGAAGCTCAGAAGACTGACAAGGAGATTGCCTCTATTAAAGAGAAGATGATCAAAGGAAAAGCTAAAGGATTTCGTGAGGATGAGCACGATACCCTATGGTTTGAAGACCGTGTTTATGTGCCTAATGACCCGGAGATCAGGAAGTTGATTCTGCAGGAGGCCCATGATTCACTGTATTCGATTCACCCAGGAAATACCAAGATGTATTTGGATTTGAAGGACACATTCTGGTGGACCGGAATGAAGAAGGATATTGCGGAGTATGTAGCAGTCTGTGATGTATGTCAGAGAGTAAAGGCAGAGCATCAGAAGCCAGCCGGATTGTTACAGCCATTGCCGATACCCGAATGGAAGTGGGATAAGCTAGGCATGGATTTTATCACGGGATTGCCCAGGACTCGTTCAGGCTATGACTCGATTTGGGTTGTAGTCGATCGTTTGACAAAGGTAGCTCATTTCATCCCCGTGAAGACTACTTACAGAAGTGCTAAGTTGGCTAAGATATGCATGATCAGGATCGTATGTCTGCATGGAGTTCCGAGGAGCATTGTATCAGATAGAGGAACCTAGTTTACCTCAAAGTTCTGGAATACGTTGCACGAAACTTTGGGAACCAGACTAGAGTTCAGTATAGCTTTTCATCCGCAGACAGATGGACAGACCGAGAGAGTCAATCAGATTTTGGAGGATATGCTGAGAGCCTGTGCGCTAGATTATGGATCTAGTTGGGACGACAATTTGCCATATGCGGAATTCTCTTACAACAACAGTTATCAGTCCAGTTTGAAGATGGCCCTTTTCGAAGCCTTGTACGGAAGGAGGTGCAGGACCCCGTTTTTGTGGGATGAGGTTGGAGACCGCCAGTTGTTTGGACCAGATTTGATTAAGGAGTCTGAACAGAAGGTGAAGTTGATTCGCGATAGGCTCAAGGTAGCCCAATCCAGGCAAAAGAGCTATGCAGATTCTAAATGCAAGGAGACAGTTTACAAAGTCGGAGACAGAGTTTATCTTCGTGTATCCCCGCTTCGAGGAGTTAAGCACTTTGGAGTTAAGGGAAAATTAGCGCCACGTTTGGTGGGACCATACAAAGTTTTGGAGCATATGGGAGAAGTTGCTTACAAGTTGGAATTGCCGAAGGATTGTCAGGAGTTCACATGTTCCACGTTTCCCAGTTGAAGAAGTGCCACGCAGAGATGGCTGAAATACTGCTAAGAGATACAGTGACGTTGGAAGCAATTCAGTTGGATAGTTGTCACGCCCAAGATGCGACCCTATCCTAAACGAACTCGATGGTCCCACCAAGGATAGAAGCGCATCTTGAAGAAGCTTTTGCAAGGTGGATATCATTACATCAACATTACATAATGCATAGGGATACATACATAAGGCACAAATGCCACAAAAATACATCAACATCATATACAAGATCAACATCCGACTACGGATGAAACATAAACAGAAACTCAAACAATATCCACCCTGCTAGCCCAGGCTGCCAACCTGGAACCTATCCCCTGATCGAAGAAGAAGCAGAAGAAGAACTCCAAAGTAATCAAACATCACTCTCGCGTCATGATCATCGCATAACCTGTACCTGCAACTGATGTTGTAGTAATCTGTGAGCCACGAGGACTCAGCAATCCCATTACCATGGGTATCAAGACTAGCAAAGCTTAATGGGAAAGGAAGGGGTAAAGTGGTGAGGTTGCAGCAGCGGCTAAGCATATATGGTGGCTAACATACGCAAATGAGAGCGAGAAGAGAAACAAAGGAACGGTCGTCAACTAGTAATGATCAAGAAGTGATCCTGAACTCCTACTTACGCCGACATATCCCGAAACCGTGTTCTCCTCTCGATCAACCCGAAAAGAGACACTCACGGTTACGCATTACGGTTGGTGTATTTTAGAAGAGTTTGCTTCAAGTTTACTACAACCGGATATTAACAAATTCCCATCGCCACATAACCGCGGGCACGCCTCGAAAGTTTATACCTGCAGGGTGTCCCAACTTAGCCCATGATAAGCTCTCGCGATCAACGAAGGATATTCCTTCTCCCGGGAAGACCCGATCAGTCTCGGAATCCGGCTACAAGACATTTCGACAACAATAAAACAAGACCAGCAAGACCGCCCGATGCGCCGACAATCCCGATAGGAGCTGCACATATCTCGTTCTCGTGGCAACAACGGATGAGACTAGCTACGAGTAAAACCAGCCCTCGGGTTGCCTCAAGGTGGCCCAGCAGTAGTTTCGGTTCGGACCAGCACTTAGAGAAGCACTGGCCCGGGGGGCTAAATAAAGATGACCCTCGGGAGAGCGACTCCCAAGGGAAAAGTAGGTGGTGGTGAGGCAAATGGTAAAACCAAGGTTGGGCCTTGCTGGAGGAGTCTTATTCAAAGCGAACTGTCAAGGGGTCCCATAAACCACCCAACCGCGTTAGGGACGCAAAATCCGGGAACACAATACCGATATGACGGAAACTAGGGCGGCAAGAATGGAACAAAACACCAGGCATAAGGCCGAGCCTTCCACCCTTTACCAAGTATATAGATGCATTAATAATATAAGAGATATTGTGATATCCCAACATAACCCTGTCCGCCATGGAGCAATCTTCAACTTCACCTGCAACTAACAACGCTATAAGAGGGGCTGAGCAAAGAGGTAACATAGCCAATCAATGGTTTGCTAGGAGTGGTGTCAAAGGTTAGAGGTTCATGGCAATTTGGGAGGCTTGATGAGCAAAAGATAGGTAGCGCAGCATAGCGATAGAACGAAGCAACTAGCATAGCAATGATAGTAATGAGATCCAAGGTGACGGTCATCTTACCTGAAATCCCGCAAGGAAGAAGAACGAGTCCATGAAGAAGATGAAGCCACGAAGACGAACCAAGCGTAGACGAACGGATCCTCACGATCGCAACGAAACGGGAACTATCGAGAAGAAGCACACAACAAAGTAAACACACCACACATAGACAAGACATGATGCTCAACCAAGCATGATGTATGACAAAGGCTACATGAAGCTACCCATGGCAAGAGATGATGCAACCAAAAACAACACATCAAAGCAAGTTTAAATGAGGCCGGAAACAACATGGAACAATTCCGGTAAGTCCTCATATGCAAATTTCGAAATTGGTTCATATCTGAATAAACCTTATGTTCAAGTTGTTAAACAGCAAGTTAAGATGCACCAAGAGAGTCTACACGAAATTCTAGTCAGGTTACATATAAAGTTCATTTAATTCGGAGCTACGACCTAGAAGATATGAGCAAAACAAGTTAAACATGGCATTGATGCAAATGCATACAAACATCAAGCAAACACCTCAAAACAAGGATGCAACATGATAATATGAAGCTACATGCAATTCTAAGCAAGTTTCGTATAGAGCACACTCAAAACAGAGCAACGGTTCAACACATACACATGAAACAAGTTATAGCAACAATCTGTCCAAAACAGCAACTAGGCATATTGCAAGCATCAAACAACAACCTACAGCATCTTAACATGAGAGAAAAGACATGGACATGATGTACAGGTAAAGCATAACAAAACATGAACACTGAGATATCTCCGAAATCACTAGAACATGCTCAAAAACACATGGCAAGATTGCAAATAATATGATTTCAGACTTATCAGAAATAACATCGAGTTGCAATGTTTAGAGCTATCAAACAACATGTTACAGGAACTTAACATGGCAAACAAAGGCATGGCATGATACTGCTAAATGCATAGAACAAGAGTCCCTTAATGACAATGAGCCAAAAGGGCACAGAAAATATGATGGCACCCATGTAAACATAGCAAGTTATATAACAGATCCATACATGGCAGGAACAACAATAAGTAGGCATGTTGGTGAGCTTGAACCACTCACCACAGAGCAATACATGGAATGGCAAGGCAACTCACAGTAAGAAGACATGTTTATGAAGCTAAGCATGGCAAGAGCAAGTTCATAGAGTGCATGGATCACTAACAACAATCAGGGCAACATTGAACTTAATGTTAACAGGATGACAACAACATTATTTAGCAACTTTGGAGCAAGCTTACAACAAGCTACAGCAGGCTATAAATGCAACCAGGGGCATGGATGGATAGAGCAAGACATGTATAACAAAACATCCTTAGAGAACATCTCCAGAATATGCATAGAATGACTAGTAGAATCTGTCAGGAAAACAGAATCTGTCAGGAAAGCAGCAACAGCAAGTACCCTACTTAACAAGCTTGACGCACTCACTACAGGAATCAAAAAAATACATGGATGGCACCACTGTGAGGATGGCATGACATAGATCAAAACACATGTAGACATCAACCTCATAGGATGCACACATCAAATGCAACAAAAATGACAAATCATCAAGTTATAACAGTTTCATCAGATTAACATCATATACCACTCTTGCAACGATGATTCAGGCATCAAGATGAACTCAAATGAACAGGATGCAATGGAAGGATATGAAGAGCATCTCACAACGAACAATTCGATATATAGCACGCACAAAACGGAGCCATGCACAAGAAGTTAAAGCAGGTCAAAGTTGCACACATAGAAAGATTTTTCAGGGACTTGGTAGTTTTCTGGAAAAAAACGGTTGCAGCGCAAAATGACTAAATGTCGCCCGGGCGAGGGATAGCGCTGGCGGGGTGCTCACCTAGTGGGCGGCAGGCCCAGGTCGGTGGAGGAGGCGGCCTGGCAGGGCCGGGAGCTGGGCCTTGGGGCGCATCGGCCCACGCGGGGCCCACGCGAGCGGCGCTCGTCCTTCTCGTGCCCCAGCACGAGCAGGAGACCATGGCGATGCGGCGGCGGCGACTTCCGACTCTGGCGACCGGAGCGCGGGGACGGCGAGGAAGGACGGGAACGGGCAGATCCGGGTATGGGCCTCCGGATCCGACGACGACGAGGCCGGGCGGCGCTGCGGAGGCGCGGGGAGGCGAACCAAACTCCGGCGGCGGCGCATGGGTTCTGCAGAGAGAGATCTGAGAGAGAAGCAAGAGGGAGAGGGCAACGGGAGGCGCGAGCTCATCGGGACGGCGGCGCACGGCGCAGTGCTCGCCGGCGGTGGCGAGGCGACGGGTAGAGGGGCAGCGGGTGGAGGCGCTGGTGAGGTCGGCGGCGGGGCTCCGGCGCCATGGAGGCGGCAGCGCAGCGACCAGGGAGCGACGATGGCGGCGCTGGCTTCATCGGGCGGCGGGTCCGATCTGGCCCGAGAGGGCCCGATCTGGGCTCCAGCGGGCAGCAGCGGTGGGGGCTTGGCGAGGACAGGTGGCGCAAGGCCATTTGCTCGGCGGTGGCGCTGGGTGACGTGGCAGCCGCCGATTGGCCGGGCGACGTGGCGGCGGCGGTGGACGCATCCGGACGGCAGCGGACATGTCCGGTGGCGCGGAGGAGCGGGGCTAGGGTTTCATCCGGGAAATTGGACGAGGAGCACATATTTATAGGTAGAGGGAGCTAGGAGAGTCCAAAATAGGTGCGGTTTTCGCCCACACGATCGTGATCGAATGACCGAGAGCATGGAGGGGGTTTGGATGGGTTTTGGGCCACTTTGAAAGGGGTGTTGGGCTGCACATAAAAGAGGCTTTTACGGTTACCCGGTTAACCATTGGAGTATCAAACGACCTCCAAATGATCCGAAACTTGACAGGCGGTCTACCGGTGCTATACCAAGGCCGCTTGGCAAACCTCGGGCCATTCCGAGAAGGTTTAACACCCGCACAAAAGAAGAGGCAAAAAGGGGGCACCGGGAGACATAGGAGTGCCGCATTGCAAAACGGACAACGGGAAAAATGCTCGGATGCATGAGACGAACACGTATGCAAAATGAGATGCACATGATGACATGATATGAAATGCATATGATGACATGGCAAAGTGCAACACGCAAGCACATGACATGGAAAAGACGGCGAATAAATGGAAGACACGTGGCGCATCGAATCCGGGGCGTTACAATAGTGATTTGACCTATGAGGAGAAACCAGTCAAGATTCTTGAATATGCCAGCCGAGTCACCCGCAGCAAGGTTATAAAGTTTTGCAAAGTTCAGTGGAGCCACCACACCGAGGATGAAGCCACCTGGGAGCGAGACGAAGATCTTCTGAAGGACCACCCTCACCTATTTTCTAGCCAACCCGAATCTCGAGGGCGAGATTCATCTTAAGGGGGTAGGTTTGTAACATCCCAAATTTTCAATTTGGAATGTTATACATTAGATCATCATTGCATATAATATTTTATTGCATTTTGGCTTGATCCTAGAAATTTCACGCAACTCTAGGACCCATGGAGAGAGTTGGGGATTTCGTTATTTTCATATTTGAGTTTTCTCAAATTTTGAAAATAGGATCATTTGATTTTATTTATTTTATCTTTAATTATTCCAATTATAAAATAAGAGAGAGGGAATAAAATAACTTTCCTAAAATAAAGGAATATTGAGGAATTAATAAAAAAATCAAATAAGTTTTATTTCGGAGTTTTATTGCTATTTTATTTGAATTTAGGAAAAATGCGTGTTTTTCAAAATTGCATTTATGCCCCCAAATAAATGTTCATCTTGTCCGGCTTGATTTTAGAAGTCGGAGAAAATTTATTTCGGGATTTTTGGAGTCCGTTTAGTACTTCTTTTGTTTGTTTTTCTGCGTGTAATTATTTAAAAAAACCGCAAGCGATCTACCGGGCCGTGTCCGTCTCGGACTCCTGGCCCGGCCGGCCTATAATCCGGAGGCCGCCGCCAGCCCGACCGCTCGCTTCCCAGAATCCTAAGCGCCGCCGCCGAAGCCACCAAGCCGCCTTGTCCCGCCGCCGCCGCCGCCCGATCCGCTTCCCCTCAGCGCGCCGCCGCCGTCGGACCCCTCGCCGATGATGCCGCCCGCCCGCTGGTTAAGCGCAACCGCCGCCCGAGCCGCCCCGACCCGAGGTAGCCGCCGTCGCCTCCGGTTTTCGCCGGTTAACCGCCCGGTTTAAAAAAAACCGTG
Source organism: Aegilops longissima (assembly GCA_021605205.1). NCBI lineage: Eukaryota > Viridiplantae > Streptophyta > Magnoliopsida > Poales > Poaceae > Aegilops > Aegilops longissima. Next base: position 24,773 of record JAHIAM010000456.1, read on the forward strand.
GTCGTTTTTTTATTAGATCGGTTTAATTTATTTCCGGTTTAGTTTATTTAGCGAACGTTCATCCGTACGTTCGTTTTAACGAACGGTTTTCGTCGTTTCTCCGCAGATAGCGAAAGTTCATTCGTTAGCTTGTTCGTCGTTTTTCTTTTTCTCGGATTTTCCACGATTATTCCAGATCGCGATTTCTGATCCGATTTTCGTTTTAGTATAACTTTTCGCTCGTTTATCGGAATCGGTGATTCAAGCACCCGAGTTTTCGTCTGAAACCCACTTTCCATTAACCAACCCAAACAAGTTTTTGCTTCTGTAAAATTTGACTTAGGTCCAGATTAGTAAACTAAGCTTGTTTCTTTTCGTCGTTTGTTTTTCGTTTAGCCGTTTGTTTTGGTTCTTTTTGCAAACGGAGTTCTTAAGTTGAAATTTCTGGTTAGATTTCTTATTTGAGTTTTACCTGCGCATTAGATGAGTACTTATTGTATGCTTGTTTGTTTGTGATAGAGTACCCGGAGTGCGCCGCTTGCTAATTCGAATCTCTAGGTTTCACGGATCATCAGCAAGGCAAGTAACACTTTGATCATATCCCTTTCATACCTAGTTTTTATGCATTAGATCAATCCTCAAACATTGCATGATTAGGATCTAATTAAATTGTGGGTTTTGGGAAAGTAGATGAGGTAGTACGTATTACCTGTTTTATTACCAAACCCTTGGGAGTTACTTCTACGTTTGCTTATATTGCCATGCTATGCTAGTAGACGTGGATTGAGTGAGTGTATCCATGAAAGATGTGAGATTGTTAATTAATGGTTTATTTAAGGTGGCAACTTTAATACACATCTGGGTGGATTGAGGTACCTGGGTATTCCAGGATTGCCTGATTTTCTTTATGGACCGCCACCCAGGATCAAAGGCATCATGAGATTATTCATGCTAGAAACTTCCGTGTGCAGCCACAACCTACTATGGGCTCTAGCATAGTTGATTAAGTCGTGCGAACTCTTACAGTGGTAGACTAGCAGATGTAGAGGAAAGTAGGTGTAACGGTCTACCCATCGTAAGGTGCTAGCGCTTCTGAAAGACTATGTCTCGGTCATCCGTTTCTCAAACACCATGTAGTGCGAGAATCCCAACGGAGGAGATCGAGTCTTGTGGGGAAAAGTGCGCAAACCTCTGCAGAGCGTATAAACTAATCATGGTTAGCCGTTTGCTCGGTTATGGACATCTTGAGTATCTAGTACTTTGATTATCATGTGAATCTCATCATGTTACTTTAATTAATATTGTTGGGTTTTAATGATGTTACTTAATTGGGATTGAGAATGCTGTCAACCATTCTCAATGTTTAACAACCACCATGATAGTTAAATAAAATTTATTCCTTTGCAGTAGGGAAAATTTGGCTTAACGCAAAACTGTAACCATAGAGCGTTCCACCAGCCATATATGCATGTAGTATAGCCTATTTCTATTCATTACTCTCTATGTGTTACATTGCCAGCATATTCCATGTGCTGACCCGTTTTCGGGCTACAATGTTCATGTTGCAGACTTTTTAGACGACGAGTAAGGTGCCCTTAGGTCGTGGTTCTATACTCAGTGATGCCGTTGGAGTTGATGGACTCGCTTATCTTCCAAGCCTTCCGCTCTTATCGTTATTAGATGGCCTTAAGACATAGTTATTGTTATAAGTTCTTGTTTGAGACATTCGATGTAATAAGTGTGTGATTGCTACTCTGTTTTAAATCCTTCAAGTTCTGTGCGTGTCAGCATTACTGATCCAGGGATGACACTAAAGCACAGAGATCAGACTGTTTGAGGTCTGGTTGCTACAAAGATGGTATCAGAGCACACGCTGACTGTAGGACACGACCACTAAGCTAAAGCCCTAGATCACTACTCACTCTTCTCTTTTCTGACTCCTCATCTTTTCTACTCTTTTAGGATGGCGGATGCAAGGAACAAGTTCACGCAACCGGATGAAGATACACCCTTTGGACGCCACTTGAAGGAAGTCACTAGATACCTGAACATCGGAGTACCAAGCTTCACAGGGATCTACAACGCCACTTTACCCGGAGAGGAGCGCCGGAGGAGGAGGAGCAGGCCGGGAGGAAGATCTGAGGCGGCCGACGCAGGGCGGGATCTGGAGAGGATCGATCGACCCAACCCAACCGGCATCGATGGCGAGCTCAGCCCGCCTAGGAGCTGCTGCCTGCCCAGACGCCTGCTCGCCTCGGCGGTGGCATTGGGGTGGCGCGGATACCGCCATGGGGGCGCGGTGGTACCTCACCTCCCACACCCTCCTCGTTATGCGGTGGCGAGCCTGCCTCCTGCCGTCCGCTTTCTTTATGTCGATTCAAGCCGCGTTTCCTGGATCAGGACATGTTAGTGCATGCGTCTGAACTTTGAATTGAACTTGCAGCTCACAGATGCTAGGCTCACTCGGACGTGACCTGCATCAGAGTCCAAGGATGTGGGGAGTTCGTCGCAGAGCTGGAGGATCAAGATGCTCTATGATGGTGAATGCCCGCTCTGTATGCGTGAGGTGTGTCACTTCATCCACCCATGGTTTCTGGGACTGACTTATTATATTCAGCAATTGCATGTTCAGAGTGCGCTTGAACCTATGAAGCAGCTTAATAAGGACACATATTTGTACTACATGTTCCACTAGTGCCATAATTGAATGCTGGAATTGATGATTGTATGATATGCCATATGAATGCATGAGAATGAACTAATGTTAGGCGATCTTTGGTAAGTGGTGCTGAGTCTGCAAGCTGGTTTTGCCTTGGCTCAGTTACAGAAACAGGATATCCTGCGTCTATTTCATATCCTAGAGCACTTTTCAACTATCTATTTTTCTTTTTAAAGTATGTAGTGATATGATGTTTCTATCATTCTTTTCCATACCATTTGAATTGAATCCCTTTTCCAGTTTATATTATTTGATGCTCAATCAACCGCGGAGAATGTTTTGCTATGATATGATACATAAATCTCATTATTTCCTGGATTCTGAACCATCTGATCATGTCAATGAGCTTTGTTGATTTGAATTAGTCCCAACACATGGCTGTTCCTACTAGCTTAAGAAGAATGGCTCTGTAACTGCCGGCAACTCTTCTAGTATAAAGTTTGTTATTTACGTATTCTGACTAGTCGTTTACTATCTCGGTGGATAGTTTATTAGATGGGAAACTTGTAGAGTAGTTAGTGTGCAGGCAGAGTCGAGTATGATATCTCAATCTTGACTAAAGCATTTGAATTTAAGCTAGTAGATATTGAGCTCTGTGATTGAAGTGTCTCTATAATTAATGCTCTGCTCCTCGTTTTTATTTTCACATCACTTATTGTCAAAAATTGTGCATGTGTCTAACACATGCTTAAATTCATCGACAAACAAAATGTTTGTTATCTGAATCTCACATTGCTTAAATTCATTGAGAAATCATGATCCTATACTTTATTTATTTGCCTGGACGAAATACTTTTTATTATGATTTGTAATTCCATTCACATGTTTCAGGGTCCGGTCACAGTGGCTTCAAAATTACTGGAAGAAGAAGCTGGAGCAGATCCCTCCGATAAGGAAATGCTGGAGACGCCCACAAGGGAAACGAATGCAAATGCAACAATGGAAAGCAGCAGCGGTTGATCCCTTTCTTTGCCACATTGGTCTGTTCCAAACAGAGCAGCGCTTACAAACTGTAGCATTTTCTAGGTTTTTATGTTGAGCCGATAAACAACTGTACATTATCCCTAATGCTTTCCATGCCAGTTATTTTACGTGTGGCTTTAAAGCTTTATTTTTAACCTTCTTGCAGTACTGGATAATTACAAGACCACTCCTCAATTCCTCTATGGCTTAAGCCCATCTCAGATGGAAATGTTTACGACTGATGACAACCCTTATAATTAGCAGTCAAAGAAAGTTACAAAGGTTAGTGAGATTATCCATTACTCCAGTTACATTAGTGAAAACAAATGGTGGCATCCAGCGCTATAAGTGACGCTCTCAAATTCATTCCAAAGTACTCTAGGCTCCAAAGCATGTCCCTTTCATCCATTCAAGTTAGCAGCGAGCAAGGCCATGGCATCTTTCTTTCCCTTAGAAGTTTAAAGAACCCAATTAGTCATTGACAAATAATTTATGACAAATAGTTGATGGTGTATATGTGTAACACATGGAGAATATCAATGAATATCAATGTAAGACGTGATATGAGTTGGTGTAGCAGGTTCATTTCTTTGTAGCTCCTGGAAAAAGTAGTGGTGCTTGAGACCGATGGCAATAGATTTCTTTGTCTCCATCGAGCTTAGTAATTTGTGCCCCACAATTTTCCATTTACTAATATGATGGGCTATTGGTGTTATTGCTATATAAAATTGTTCTAATATTTCAGTTTGTCTGTCTCAACACTTGCATAGGTGATTTCTTGTTAATAGAAATCACTCACTTTTATTTTGTATATTTATTCCGTAGCTCTTGTACAACACAACATGCAAGGAAATATATGTCTGCTGAAATTTAATTTTAATTGTTCTTTGGTCTGTACAAAAATCAGTTGGATGAAGTGGTAGTGAAACCATCAAAAAACTAGGCTGGCTAGACAAAGTTTTTTTGGGTGAATTACCGGTGTTAGAGAGAAAATGAAACGTCATTATGCATCACATTCATAAATGGGAGAAGCACATAACGGAGAAGGAGATGATTGCAAGGATGCAGAGGAAGCACATTTGGAGGGATAGAATGCCTTTGTTTGGTGTGTTTTTTGCATTTTGATTTGCTTTGAGCTGTGTTTGTACTAGCTGTGAATAAGTGACTAGGCTAGAAGTGTAGATGTCTGGATTCGTAATGCTCCTGGTTTACTATAAATCTTGGATTTGTAATGATGTGCAATGCTGCTAGTTTATTACAAATCTGGGCTTGTTTTGTTAGAATTGTACGCATAAAATGGAATTGGTGGATTGTTTTTAATTCCTAATTAGTTAGTAGTAGCGTGGGGGAAAAACTATGCGCTACTAGTATTTAGAATACTAGTAGCATGTGGTACTATAAAAGTGTTACTACTATTTCTCTAGTTGTAGCGTGGGTTTACCCGTGCTACTACAAACATTTAGCTGTAGCGCGATAGTAGTAGTGCGGGTACCCGCACTACTAGTAGCCAATTTTCAACGCTACTAGTAGCCTTTTCCCTAGTAGTGGAACCCCGAAAATTTCCAAAATTAAACACAACACTCCTGTTGTTCTATATTGACACTAGAATTTTTTTGAAAGCAATAAGAGGCAACGGATATCGTTTCATCCTCAAAGGTGGCATGTTCCCTACCGAAACCATCACGCTTGTTGTGAGAAGCTCTGGTTTGTGAGAAGCTTATACCCAAACCTGCCCCAAATGGGATAAATTTTTTACCGCGACATGTTGATGTCGTTCCATGATAGCACGCCAAGTTTCATGAATTTCAAACGAGTTTTGGATTTACTAGAATTTAAAAACAAAGTATCTCAACATTTTGCCAGCAATCAACAGTGCCCTGTTGTTTGAAATTCATTCTCATTTCTTGCATGGGACCTAAGCATGCACCGGAGGACACAAATTTGATTTTTCAACCAATTTATATGCACTGGAGCATGTGCATGTAGTTCAAATTTGAATTATGCACATAAAATGCCTGGAAAACCTAGTTAATGTATAAAAATGTCCAAACGAATCCCAAAAAATTCCAAAATTAAACAAAACACTCTTGTTGTTCTATGTTGACACTAGAAATTTTTTGAAATCAATAAGAGGAAACGGATAACATTTCGTACCCAAAGGTGGCACGTTCCCTACCGAAGCCATCACGCTTGTTGTGAGAAGCTCTGGTTTGTGAGAAGCTTATACCCAAACCTGCCCCAAATGGGACAAAAAAATTTACCACGGCATGTTGGTGCCGCTCCATGATAGCATGCCAGTTTCATGAATTTCAGACGAGTTTTGGATTTACTAGAATCTAAAAACCCGGTATCTCAATGTTTGCGGCCGAGTGACGGTGGCAGGGTGTTTGACATTCATTCCCATTTCTTGCATGTGACATAATCATGTGGCCAAGGACACATAATTGATTTTTCAACCCGTTTATATGCACTAGAGCATGTGCATGTAGTTCAAATTTGAATTATGCACCTGAAATGCCTACAAAACCAAGTTAATGTATAAAAACGTCCAAACGAACCCTGAATAATTCCAGTTTTTTTACGACACACCTATAGTTGCATGTTCACTGCAGATAAAAGTTCTAGCAATTCAAACACCATCCTTTACAGCTGTGACCCCATTACGTAATTCAAATCAAGATGAAAAATCAAGTAGATCGCACACAGTTTGTTATCACCAATCGTGTGAGATGTAGTACAAAATATCCTGGAGCACTGTCGGTGTATAGTACGCCTATAGCTTACGCGAGAAGGTGCGTCGGCTACTGTCCATAGCTGGCATGTCAAGCACACTAGCTCGCTCCCCAAATACTCCCGCCTCTGCATCCCTCGCAATCTCAAAAATATGTGCTCACCCTTGATCCAAATTTTCAGTAGCCCCGCCTTGTTACTCCCGCCTAGTAAAATTTTCAATTGCCGCAGTATTTCCTGAAACACCACCTTGCCCTCCGCCCCCTCCACACACACCACACACTCCCCAAAACCTCCTCTCACACAGACACACACAACCCTCGAAACCACTGGTAGGTCGCCACCATCGCCGGTGCCTCCATCCTCAACCTCTGCCTGTGTGCTGGGGAGCTCGAGGAGCCAATGGCCAAAAGAGGGTTATCGTGGCCTTTTCACACGATCTTTGGTGAGGTGGGCCGAGGTGTCCCCATTGTCCTCCATGGGCTCGATCCGCTGCCCGCCGCCCTATCTGGTTCGAGGACTTCCCGTCCTCCTTGGACCCGGCAGCCAGCGAGGTCCTATCTCGAGGTTCGGCGGCGGTGGGGGCGTGGGTCGCCGAGACTATAGATCAGGAGACCCACACTGCTGGTGGCTCGGTAGCTTCCACGGGTGAGCTCGAGGCCATGGAGCATGACCGCTGGCAGGTTCGCTACCACGGCGCGGCGGCTAGGCTCAATTTCCCCTTCGGCACACGTCCGCTCGACCTCGTTCCACCGAAGCTCAGGGTGGTGAGCTCGGCTATGGCGCGGGAGGACCGCGAGGCATGGGAGCGCCTTGAGGCCGAGGCCGCCGCCGAGGCCTACATGCAAACTCCTCCAGCAGCACCCGGAGCTCGTGGAGGCGGGGCGGGTGATCTTGCCGGCCCTGGAGGCGGCGAGGTTATCGCGCTCTCCTCCGATGATGAGGTCCAAGGCGGCAAGGACAGCGGCACGGAGGGCGGCAAGGTTATCGCGCTCTCCTCCAATGACGAGGTCGAAGGCGGCGGCGGCGGCACGGAGGGCATCGAGGTGGGCCCCGAGGACGAGGAGATCGACGTCAACGAGTGGAGGAGTGCATTCCCCAACGACCCCGACGACGGCACCGGCTCGGACCCGGCTCGCGGCACACCGTACATGATGAGGAAGGATTAGCTCGAACTCTACCTCGACCGAATGTAGTTTAGCTTTGTTTAAATTGTTGGAAATATGCCCTAGAGGAAATAATAAAATGGTTATTATTATATTTCTTTGTTCATGATAATAGTCTATTATTCATGCTATAATTGTGTTATCCGGAAATCGTAATACACGTGTGAATACATAGACCACAGCGTGTCCCTAGTGAGCCTCTAGTTGACTAGCTCGTTGATCAACAGATAATCATGGTTTCCTAACTATGGACATTGTATGTCATTGATAACGGGATCACATTATTGGGAGAATGATGTGATGGACAAGACCCAATCCTAAGCATAGCTCAAAGATCGTGTAGTTCGTTTAGCTAGAGCTTTTCCAAATGTCAAGTATCATTTCCTTAGACCATGAGATTGTGCAACTCCCGGATACCGTAGGAGTGCTTTGGGTGTGCCAAGCGTCACTGGCGTAACTGGGTGACTACAAAGGTACACTCTGGTATCTCCGAAAGTGTCTGTTGGGTTGGCACGAATCGAGGCTGGATTTGTCACTCCGTATGGCGGAGAGGTATCTCTGGGCCCACTCGGTAATGCATCATCATAATGAACTCAATGTGACCAAGTGTGCGGTCACGGGATCATCATTACTGTGCGAGTAAAGTGACTTGCCGTAACGAGATTAAGCGAGGTATTGGGATACCGACGATCGAATCTCGGGCATGTAGCGTACCGATTGACAAAGGGAATTGTATACGGGGTTGCTTGAATCCTCGACATCGTGGTTCATCAATGAGATCACCGAGGAGCATGTAGGAGCCAACATGGGTATCGGATCGCGCTGTTGGTTATTGACCGGGAGGCGTCTCGGTCATGTCGCATGTCTCCGAACCCGTAGGGTCTACACATAAGGTTCGGCGACGCTAGGGTTGTAGAGATATGAGTATGCAGATAACCGAAAGTTGCTCGAGTCCCATATGAGATCTCGGACGTTCGAGGAGTTCCGCAATGGTCGGAGGTAAAGAATTATATAAGAAGTCAGGTTTCAGCCATCGGGAAAGTTTGGGGTCACGGTATTGTCTGGGACCACCGGAAGGATCCCGAGGTCCTGGGTGGGGCCACCTATCCCGGAGGGCCCCATGGGCTGAAGTGGGAGGAACCAGCCTGGTGGGCTGGTGCCCCCTTAGCCCCAGCGCCTAGGGTTGGGAAACCCTAGGGGTGGGGCGCCTCCACGGCTTGGGGAAGCCACCCCACGCCGCCCCTTGGAGATCCCATCTCGGGGCGGCGCCCCACTTAGGGGCCTATATAAAGAGGGGGAGGAGGGCAGCCGCACCGTGCTATAGGCGCCTCCTCTCCCCATGCTACACCTCTCCCTCTCGCAGGCGCTTGGCGAAGCCCTGCCGAGATCATCTGCTGCATCCACCACGCCGTCGTCGTCTGCTGGATCTTCATCAACCTCTCCTTCACCCTTGCTGGATCAAGAAGGAGGCGTCTTCCTCAACCGTCACGTGTGTTGAGCAGCGGAGGTGCTGTCCGTTCAGCACTAGGATCATCGGTGATTTGGATCACGTCAAGTCGACTCCCTCAACCCGTTCTCTTGAGCGCTTCGCTAGCGATCTACAAGGGTATGTAGATGCACTCCTCTCTCTCGTTGCTAGATGAACTCATAGATAGATCTTGGTGAAACCGTAGAATTTTTTTATTTTCTGCAACGTTCCCCAACAGTGGCATGATGAGCTAGGTCTATGCGTAGTTCTCTTTGCATGAGTAGAACACAATTTGTTGTGGGCATAGATGTTGTCAACTTTCTAGCCACTACTAGTCTTATTTTGCTTCAGCGGTATTGTGGGATGAAGCGGCCCGGACCGACCTTACACATACGCTTACGTGAGACAGGTTCCACCGGTGACATGCACTAGTTGCATAAGGTGGCTAGCGGTGTCTGTCTCTCCCACTTTAGTTGGGCGGATTCGATGAAAAGGGTCCTTATGAAGGGTAAATAGAAGTTGACAAATGGCGTTGTGGCTTTTACGTAGGTAAGAAAACATTCTTGCTAGAACCCTATTGCAGCCACGTAAAACATGCAACAACAATTAGAGGGCGTCTAACTTGTTTTTGCAGCACTGTGCTTGTGATGTGATAGGGCCAAAAGTTGGGATGAATGATGAATGATATATATGTGATGTATGAGATCATGTTCTGTAATAGGAATCACGACTTGCATGTCGATGAGTATGACAACGGCAGGAGCCATAGGAGTTGTCTTAATTATTGTATGACCTGCGTGTCATTGATTCAACACCATGTAATTACTTTACTTTATTGCTAAACCGTTAGCCATAGTAGTAGAAGTAATAGTTGGCGAAACAACCCCATGGAACACGATGATGGAGATCATGATGATGGAGATCATGGTGTCATGTCGATGACGAAGATGATCATGGAGCCCCGAAGATGGAGATCGAAGGAGCTATATGATATTGGCCATATCATGTCACTATTTGATTGCATGTGATGTTTATCACGTTTTGCATCTTGTTTACTTAGAACGGCAGTAGTAAATAAGATGATCCCTCATAATAATTTCAAGAAAGTGTCCCCCCTAACTGTGCGCCGTTGCGAAAGTTCGTTGTTTCGAAGCACCACGTGATGATCGGGTGTGATACATTCTAACGTTCACATACAACGGGTGTAAGACAGATTTACACATGCATAAAAACTTATGTTAACTTGACGAGCCTAGCATGTACATACATGGCCTCGGAACACAAGAGACCGAAAGGTCGAACATGAGTCGTATGGAAGATGCGATCAACATGGAGATGTTCACCGATGATGACTAGTCCGTCTCACGTGATGATCGGACACGGCCTAGTCGACTCGGATCATGTATCACTTAGATGACTAGAGGGATGTCTAATCTGAGTGGGAGTTCATTAAATAATTTGATTAGATGAACTTAATTATCATGAACTTAGTCTAATACCTTGGCAAATATGTCTTGTATATCAAATGGGCGCTCATGTCCACCTCAACTTCAGCGTTCCTCGAGAAAACCAATTTGAAAGATGATAGCAACAACTATACGGACTTGGTCCGGAACACGAGATCATCCTCATAGCTGCAAAGAAAGGTTATGTCCTAGAAGCACCGCTAGGTGAAGCTCCCATCGAGAGAACCAAGAGGTTATGAGCGGCAGCAGTCTCGTCTTGATGATTACTCCCTCGTTCGGTGCAGCATGCTTTACGATTTAGAACCGGGGATCAAAAGCGTTACGAGCAACACGGAGCATATGAGATGTTGAAGAGCTGAAAATGGTTTTCAAGCTCATGCTCGGGTCGAGAGATATGAAGTCTCCGACAAGTTCTTGATTGTAAGATGGAGGAAAATAGTTCTATCAATGAGCACATACTCAAAAGCGTTTGGGTTGCACAACCGCTTGACTCGGTGGGAGTTAATCTCCGGATAGCCTTGATTGATGTGAGAATCCTCCGATCGCTTCCTTTGAGCTACAAGAGCTTTGTGATGAACTTCAATATGCAGGGATGGAAAAGACCATTCCTTAGGTATATTCAATTCTGAAATTAGCGGAGGTAGAAATCAGAAGGAACATCAAGTGTTGATGGTGAATAAAACCACTAAGTTCAAGAAAGGCAAGGGTAAGAAGAACTTCAAGAAGGAATGACAAGGGAGTTGCCGTGCCGAGAAGCGATCAAGAATGGACCCAAGCACAGGCAGGTGCTTTTATTGCAAGGGAAGTGAAAGCACAAGTGCTCCCTAGGTGGTTTTGGTAATTAATGTCAACATATCTCTTGTTGGACTAACACCTTTATCTAGTATGTTTGAGATAAGTTCAACAATGGAGTGGCATGGACTAAAGGATGTGGGAACTCCTTCAAGATGCTAAGGACAAAGGATTGGCTAAAGCTTCAAACTCAAGACTCTTTGTTTTACATTTTAGTGATCCAAGATCACATTGAGTCTATAGGAAAAGCCAATACTATCAAGGAGGGATGAGGTGTTGCTTAATGAGCCTCTTGCTTCATGTGCTTAGTGATATGCTCCAAAACCCTCACTACTTTCCCACTTCCACACATATGTCCTAAAACCTAAAGTCAAACTCATTGCTGATTCTTCCTATCCGGCCACCGAGTTTGGATGTCTTATACTTGCCACAAACCCTAGGCAAATCGGTTCTCTTGATAGGGATTTCGGTCTCACCGAGATGGGATTATAATCTCTCTGTTTCCTTTTAAGTAACTTTCGGTCTCACCGAAAAAAGCGGATCGATCCCACCGAGATTGCAATGTAAATTCTCTGTTTCCCTTTTGTAACATTTTGGTCTCACGAAAAGAAAATCGGTCCCACCGAGTTTACGACCAACTCTCGGTTAGCTAATTACCAAAATCGGTCTCACCGAGATTCGTTATGCCTAACCCTAACCATATCGGTCCCCGAGATGCATATCAATCCACCGAAAACCCTAACGGTCACTAGGTTTACTAAAACCGGTCGACCGAGTTTGTTGATCGGTCCCACGAGATTAGTAAATTGTGTGTATAGCAGTTAGATTTTGTGTGGAGGCTATACCCTCCACCTCCTCTTCATTCGTGGAGAGAGCCATCAGAACAAACCTACACTTCCAACTTACCATTTAGAGAGAACTACCTACTCATGTGTTGAGGCCAAGATATTCCATTCCTACCATATGAATCTTGATCTCTAGCCTTCCCCAAGTTGCTTTCCACTCAAATCTTCTTTCCACAGATTCAAATCCTATGAGAGAGACTTGAGTGTTGGGGAGACTATCATTTGAAGCACAAGAGCAAGGAGTTCATCATCAACGCACCATTGTTACTTCTTGGAAGTGGTGTCTCCTTGATTGGCTAGGTGTCACTTGGGAGCCTCCGACAAGATTGTGGAGTTGAACCAAGGAGTTTGTAAGGGCAAGGAGATCGCCTACTTCGTGAAGAACTACGCTAGTGAGGCAAGTCCTTCGTGGGCGGCGGCCATGGTGGGATGGACAAGGTTGCTACTTCTTGGACCCTTAGTGGGTGGAGCCCTCCATGGACTCGGCGCAACCGTTACCCTCGTGGGTTGAAGTCTCCACTGGCGTGGAAATGCGATAGCACCACCTATCGGAACCACGCCAAAAACATCCGTGTCTCCATTGCGTTTGAATCCTCCAAACCCTTCCCATTACTTTCTTGCAAGTTGCATGCTTTACTTTCGCTGCTCATATACTCTTTGCATGCTTGCTTGTTATGTATTGAAAAAGTTAAACTTGTGCCTAAACTCCACTTAAACTTTAATAAGGTTAAAAATTGCAACTTTGGTACTTAGTGTCTAATCACCCCCCTCTAGACACCTCTTCTCAAGATCCTACAAGTGGTATCAGAGCATTGGTCTCCATTGCCTTGGTTTAATCACCATTGGAGGAAGATGGATGAGTATACTTTGGGAGTCTTAGTCATAGAGTGCCTATTCTTGATGGGCAGTATTTTCATGAGTGGAGAAATGAGATGCTTGTAATTTTCAATCAATATCATTTGAACAAGTACATTGCTAGCCCTTGTGCTCCTCATGTTGATCCTATGCATCCTACCCTTGATGAAGCTATTGACATGACTATAAATCTTAGAAGCTGTTTATCTTATCACTAGAGGCTTGCCTAGAAACTTGATTAGAATCTTGCCTACTTTTGAGTGTGCCTACACTATATGGAAATTTCTTGAGGCAGCTTTCCAAATTATTCCTTGAAAATCTAGATGAAATTCTCTATAAGTCTATTGCTTTGACTAAGATGAATACTAATGATCCTACGTTTGGTGATCGTCTATTTGAACTTACCGACCTTATGTGTGCCAAAGGAAATGTTGGTATTATTAATGATATTATTTCCGAAGCTATAAGAATTCATAAGCAAGATCATTGTCAAACTCACTCTATAAAATTACCCTCTCTAGGATTTGATCCACCACATGACGATGTTGAACATGGATACTATGATGAGGATGATGATAGTGACTTCGATCTTGATGATGCAATGAGACACTTTGGTCTTATGGAAAATCTTCGGGGATATGTGTCAGGAGGAAAGGAATGGGTTCTTGACAGTGGATGTACCGATCACATGACCGGAGATAAATACATGTTTCGTGAGCTTGCTGAAAATGAAAGTCCTCGAAAGTTTGTCACCTTCGGTGACAACTCAAAGGGTAAGGTGGTTGGCCTCGGTAAGGTGGCCATCTCACATGATAGCTCCATTCAGAACGTCATGCTCGTTGAATCTCTTGGCTACAACTTACTTTCAGTATCTAGACTTGCTGATTTTAGTTTCAATGTCTTATTTACTGAAGTAGATTGCCAAGTGTTTCGTCGAGAAAATCATAAAATGGTCTTTACCGGTGTGCGTAGAGGTGATCTATACATTGTTGATTTCACTAAAAAAGGCTCAACCTAAAACTTGCTTCATTGCTAAATCCTAAAAAGGTTGGTTATGGCATAGACGATTAGGTCACGTTGGCATGAGAAACCTTGACAAGCTTATTAAAGGGAATCATATCCTTGAAGTTAACGATGTCATATTTGATAAGGATAGACTTTGCAGTGCTTGTCAAGCAGGTAAACAGGTAGGAGGAAGGCATCCCGTGAAGAACATCATGACCACAAAGAGGCCACTCGAGCTACTTCACATGGATCTCTTTGGTCCCAACTCCTACAAGAGTCTCGGTGGAAATTCTTTTGGTCTAGTTATAGTTGATGATTTTTCAAGATTTACGTGGGTGTTCTTTCTCGATGATAAATCGCAGGTCCAAAAGATCTTCAAAAACTTCTCTAGAAAGGCCCAAAATCAATTTGAAGTGAAGATCAAGAAGATTCGCAGCGACAACGGGCGGAGTTCAAGAAGCATAAATGTGGACACCTTTCTTGACGAAGAAGGATTTCACATGAGTTCTCGACTCGTACACACCTCAACAAAATGGAGTTGTTGAGAGGAAGAACCGGACGCTCATCGAAATGGCGAGAGCGATGCTTGATGAGTACAAGACACGAAGCACTTTTGGGAAGAAGCGGTTGAGACAGCTTGTCATGCAACAAATCGCTTATCTTCACAAGCTACTCGGCAAGGCGGCTGAGCTCCTCACGGTAACAAACCCCAAGTTGGATACTTTGAGTATTCGGCTCAAAGTGCTACATTCTTGATAAGCATTGTCTTTCTAAATTTGCTCCTAAGTCTCATGAAGGTTTCCTACTAGATTATGGCTCAAACTCTCACACTTACGTGTCTACAACAATTTCACCCGAAAGGTTGAAGAGGCGGTAGATGTGAATTTGATGAATCTAACGGCTGCAAATAGAGCAATTGCCAATTGATGTAGGAGACAAAGACCCTTGGAAGCAATCCAAGACTTGTCTATTGGCAAGGTCCGTCCAGCGGAGGTGAAGGAGAGTACCTCGTCTATTCAAGTGGAAGCTTCTACTTCATGACAAGGTGAACCAAGAGTTGATACGGAAGCATCCACAAGTGGGACACACCAAGATGAAGAAAGCGAGGAAGTGCATCATCACGAGCGTCAACAACCTCCTTCTCCACCACGGCGAGAGAGCGACAATGCCAACAATGAAGAAGGCCAATAAGAAGAACAAGATGAAGAAGATGTTCAACGAGACCCAAGCAAAAGCTTTCACGAGTTCGAGCAAGAATTGCTAAAGACCATCCCGTCGAGCAAATCTACAAAGATATTCAAACCGGGAGAATCACTCGCTCTAAAACTCGTTTAGCTAACTTTTGTGAAAACTATTCTTTCATCTCTAGAATTGAACCTATGAAGGTTGAAGAAGCATTGGAAGATCCGGATTGGATAAATGCTATGCATGAAGAGCTACACAACTTTGAGAGGAACCAAGTTTGGACATTGGTTGAGAAGCCCGACAACAACCACAACATCATCGGTACCAAATGGGTGTTTCGCAACAAGCAAGATGAAGATGGACAAGTAGTTACGCAACAAAGCCGTCTCATCACCCAAGGCTACACACAAGTCGAAGGTATGGACTATGGTGAGACTTATGCTCCGTTGCTAGACTTGAGTCCATTCGCATCTTACTTGCCTATGCTAATCATCATGATATCACCTTGTACCAAATGGACATTAAAAAGTGCTTTTCTAAATGGTGAAATAGAGGAGGAAGTTTATGTTAAGCAACCTCCCGGCTTTGTCAATCCTAAGAAACCCAATCATGTTTACAAACTTCACAAAGCTCTTTATGGTCTTAAACAAGCTCCTAGAGCATGGTATAAATGCTTGACCAAGTTTCTTCTTGAAAAAGGCTTTGAAATTGGGAAAATTGATTCCACACTTTTTACTAAAAGGGTTAATGGAGAATTATTTGTATGCCAAATTTATGTTGATGATATCATATTTGGATCAACTAACCCTCATTTTAGTGAAAAGTTTGGGAAGCTAATGTCGGAGAAGTTTGAGATGTCAATGATGAGTGAACTCAAATTCTTTCTTGGGTTGCAAATCAAGAAAACTAAGGAAGGTACTTTTGTCTCTCAAACGAAGTACACCAGGACTTATTCAAGAAGTTCAATATGCAAGAATGCAAAGGTATGTCTACACCCATGCCTACTAGTGGACATCTTGACTTAACCAAAGATGATGAACGGTTGATCAAAAGGTTTATCGCTCTATGATTGGTTCATTGTTATATCTATGTGCTTCACGTCCCGATATTATGCTAAGTGTGTGCATGTGTGCGCGATATCAAGCGCTCTAAAGAATGTCATCTTAAGGCCGTGAAAAGGATAGTGAGATACTTAATCCATACACCAAATTTTGGCATTTGGTATCCTAAGAGGCCTCTTTGATCTTGTTGGCTACTCCGACTCGAACTATGCGGTGACAAGGTTGATAGAAATTCCATTTAGGTACTGTCAATTTCTTGGTAGATCTCTTGTGTCTTGGTCCTCCAAGAAACAAAACTGGTATCCTTATCTCTTTGAAGACGGAATACATTGCCGCTGGTTCATGTTGTGCTCAATTACTTTGGATGACCCAAACTCTTAAAGATTATGGGATATATGTGAAACATGTTCCATTACTTTGTGACAATGAAAGTGCTATCAAAATTGGTCATAATCCCGTACAACATTCTCGAACTAAGCATATTGAAGTTCGTCATCATTTCATTCGAGATCATGTTGCTAAGGGTGACATTGATCTTAAGCATGTTAGCATAGAAAAGCAATTAGCGATATATTCACTAAACCTCTTGATGGGAAAGTGTTTTGCAGGTTAAGAGGAGAATTGAACATCATTGATGCTTCAAACTTGGAGTAGAAACTCCATTGGATACATGCAAGACATGAGCTTATGCCTAATCCTTGATATCTCACCTATGATAGAAATCTTATGTCTTGGATATATTTGTATCTTGCATGTTATCTAACTCATGTAGGTACTTGGTTGAATCAAATTCCATGAGGTTGTAACCTACTCATATCTTGAGCAATCTCTACATCACCAAGTCTCCACACAAGGTGTGGTTGAAGCCAAGAAGCACAAAACCATTTAAACATATCCTTTTGACAAATTCTATGTTGAGCTTCATGATTGTCATTTTGGATACACAAGTGCTCTTCCTTGCGAACTAACCCATGTAGGTAGATGGACTCAAATTCCAAGTGGTGCTCCAAATTCTTGATGAGCTACATCAACCTTGAGCAACCACACAAGTTCAACTACATGGGCGACACCACCAACCAAGGTATGTTATTCCATCTTAGAAGCTTTACTCCAAGTCATGAGTTAAAGAAACTCGACAAGATGTGAATACATCAAGATGTAAGCGAAAATGGCAACCCCATTTTGAGCTTAAGCGATAGTATGACCTATGATCAAGTGATCTCACTTGACTCCTAAGTAAACATACTCTAACATAGGTTACTTTGTCACCGACCATCTCTAGATGAAGTTCTCTTGTGTTCTTTTCTGAGTTTTTGCATTTTTCCCATGCATATGTGTTTCCCCTTTCAAAAAAAATACTTCATCTAGATTTCTTTATGTTTTCTTTGTATTCTCTGCATTCCAATTCATTACAAATCTTTCAGTAAATTCCTTGCAAATCTTTGTGAGATCTTATTAGTCAAGTGAGCTGAGGTGACAAGTGTTTTCTCTTTGATAAACTCGGTTACACCAATTTGTTATTTTCGGTCA
>JAHIAM010000457.1:0-31209 GCA_021605205.1 Aegilops longissima
CAACATCTCATCGAAAGACGGACACCTTTGCCCCTATCACGAGATAGTGGTGGTTGTGCCTGCTTTCTTGTATCACGATTGGAGGTGGCAGCGGCGGAGGTGCCGTGTAGTAGAGCGTGTGGAAGTAGATGATGCGTGGTGTCCATGATGAAGGTCGACCTGCGAGAAAAGTTAGTCCGGCAGCCAGCTTTGTCGATGCTACACTTCACGTTCAGCTTTACAAGCAAGATGGAATAATCGAGTGATATTATTATAATCCTTGTAGTCTAGAATGGTCTGAATCTCTCTATTTAATCCACCCGGAAAACGTGCAAGCATAGCTTCATTCTCCTCAACAATACCACATCTAATCAAGCCAGTTTTTAATTCTGATAATATTCTTCACCGAATTTTTCCTTGTCTTAAGCGCTGCAATTTTTGAAGTAATTCACGTTGGTAATATGGTGGAACCCAACGATACGCATAGCACTTTTCAAAGCAGCCCAAGTAGCTGGAACAGGATATAGCGACAATGTTCAGACCACCAAACACATGCAAAGCTAGTGAAAGCACAAACAGCAGCAGGAACACGTCTCTCCTCGGGATATTGTAAACATGTAAATCGTTGTTCAGTTTCTAACTCCCAAGTAAGATATATATCGGGAACATATCTACCCTCAAATGGTGGAATATTCAATTTCAGTTTAGGGAGATGGTCATGATCTCGTACTGAAGGGAGCCCGAACATTGCCATTATTTGCATGTGGACGACACGGTGGTTGTGGTTTGGTGGTTGCACGTAGTTCGATGTTGATCAACCTCATCCTCGTAATCTCCCACATAATCATCCTCCTCCACATCGCCAGCAGGAGCCCGAAGTATCACCAGCAGCACCGGCAGCTTGGCGGTGAAGAGGGACACGGCTCGCTTCGGCGAAGGGTTGCTTCGCGACGTGGAGGTAGTCGTTGTTGTTGTTGTAGAGGTGCGTCGGTGCAGCCGGTGGTGGTGGTGGTAGGCGCTTGAGCAATTCATTAAACTTGTTATCGAGCTTTGTTTCGAACGCCTTCTCAATGCCATCTATCTTCTCCATGGCCTCTTCAAATCTATTTAGCACATCTTCCACCTGCCCACTCATCATTTGTTGAAACTTATCATGTAGCGCTTTGTTTGTCATGTTCTCCCGGTCGGTCTCGTCGACTTGTGATCCTACCATGGTTAGCAGCAATAGAAACACACAAGAATATGATTCGACTGACTACTAGGAAGTGGTGGTGGTGGTGTGGTGGACAGTCACAAATCCGTCAAGCAAATCTCAAATTCTTACCAGTTCTTACCCAGCAGAGAAGGCGGTGATCGGCAACCGATGTAGTCAAAACTCTCAAAGCTTGGATAGAGCGATTACGGGGAGAGTCAAGCGACGATGTAGATGTATGTGGAGCTGGGAAGGCTTATAATATGGTAGCAAAAGGGTCAGCAATAATCAATTCAGAGATGCAAAGTTGAATAAACGCTCTACGACGGTACTGTGCTGGTCCTAGGCTAGACCGTGCTAGAGACGCGAGCCTAGAACACTAACAAAATCACGGCGCTACACGGAAACAACGAAAAAGCACACTCGAATTTTTATTTCGCTCTTTTTTTTTGCGCTGCTTTTTTTTTGCGCTGCTCCTTTTTTTTTGCGAAAAATCACTATAATGGCGAGTGTCTCAAAACTCTTCCCAGGTCAAACTGACAGGATGGGCACGAAATTTTTTCGACCAAAATTTTTTTTTTCGACTGCCCGGACCCAAAAACTGAAACGGGTCAAAAAACTTTCTAACGGCGACTGTCTCAATACGCTTAGAAACACCTAAAAATAGGATAGCCAGAAAATTTTTCGGCAAGTGCGTTTTCGGAAAATTTTGGGCCTAAACGGAGGGTGGTTTCCAGACTCTTTTTTTTCCGAAACCAACTCCGGCAAGGAAACACGAATCGGAATTTAGATGGATCTCGAAAACAAACCTAATATGAGAAGAACTCGGATTGGTGGTCGATATATGGTGGTGGTATATGGCAGCGGTGGTGGTAGCGGTGGTAGTATATGGATATAGATCGGTGGTGGTATATGGACACGGATTGGTGGTGGTATATGGATACGGATTCGGAGCGGTGATGGTAGGTGGCAGGGGCGATGATGATGGTGCGGTGGCGGCGTGACAACTTATGACCAGAACTCGAAACTCTAAAAGACTAGACCCTAAGACCAGCAACTAGACACGACGATGTACCCGCAAATTCAACAAAGCAAAACCCTAAAAAGATTATGCAAAGGCTCAGATTGGTTGGGATATGATGAACTAACCCTAATTTGTTTTTGTGGCTTTTTCGTGGACTATAGGTATGAAGAACATACTCGATCTAAACTACGGAAAAACTGTAAAATCTCACCGAGCAACCTGGAAATCTGATACCACTTGATAGAGGCAAAGGTGTCCCGTCTTTCGATGAGATGTTGGTTTTCGCTTTGGAGGAAGTCGACTTTGACGATCCGACTACGAACGTCAGCGAGGGCGTCGCGCCTTAGCAATCGCTAAACCAACCCGAGAGGTTATTGACCATGCCGGAGCACGATCAACGACCACGAGGGTCATTTCCTGCGAGCAAACGAAGAACAAACAAGAAACTGAGATTGCAATCTGGATATTGCGAATATAAGATGAAAGCTTTATTGATCAAGGTGGGGTTACATGACGCCTTTGTGCAGTCGTTGAACACAAAGCGAAATGCGAAGTTGCAGCTATGGCGAACTTTCTAAAAAACCCCAAAGTCTAAACGACGCCTAAGGGCAGTATATATGGAGGAAGAGGAGGGAATTTCGTGGCCCTTGAGGGAGGGGTCCAAACCAACCCTAACTCTTGTTTCCCCACACATACGGACTCTAAAAACAGCCTATACTTAAGTATTTCGAAATTACATGGGCCTGGCCCAATAATAAGGTGACGCAGCACCTAGAATAGCCTATGGACGAATATTATGAAGTGACATCTTGTATATTTCGTCCAAGGCCTCATGCACTCATTAGGGTGGCTTCAAAGTCCTGGAATCATCACTTGTAACTCCGTTCTTGTTCCCCTTGCGCATGGCATCATCTCCATGCTTGTTCTTGCTCCAATGTCCATCCTTCTCCAAGCTAGGGCCTTCATTTGTAAGCAAAACAAATGTATCCAATTTAGGCAGCATCATATTCTCATGAACATTAGAATCATTACCAAGAAACGAAAGTACGATAATTTAATTGGCGTGCGCGAGCTCTAGTAATTGGTCCAGTATATGTAGCAGTAGGGGCTGCGGGTGTAACAATGGTATTGATGTCCTCATCACACAAGTTGATGCTAAGATATGCACCACTTTGGTATGGTATGTATGCTATGGAGTATGATCACTAATGTGCACAAGTCACGTTGCGGCAATACTCAATGGCTAGTCTCGATGGGTAAGCAAGCATAAAAGATGGGCTATGATGGTTATCAATGCAATTGCAAGTAATGACAAAGATGTCGGCGATGTTACCGTCCTTGGCGAAGATGAGCGGTGGTGATGTTGATGTTGAACCGTACCTAGATAGCGAAACACAAAGGATCTGAAACCCCAACTCAAATTCTCAAAGCAAAATTTGGCAACATTAGCCGAATTGGTAGTGGGAAAGGCTATGGTGGTGTTATGCGGAAGTGGTGGAGGTAAGTGGAAGTGTATGTGGGCACAGGACAAAATTTGGCGAAAGTTAGGCGGTGAGCAGGGGTGGTGGATGGGGATTGATGCTACCAGGCGGGTTCGGGCTGGAAGCGGATGTCCGGGCTGGTCGGGCCGGATGTCCGGTGCCGGATGTCCGGGCTGTTCGGACGGATGTCCGGGCTTTTGATCCGTGGGCGAACTCGATTGAACACAGCGTGGAGATGTCAAATCCGGGGCAAAATTCAGGCGATTTTGTGGATGGAAATTGTGGAAATGGAGGGAATGTTAGATCTACCTGCAACACACGAAATCCACGGATCAAATCCAACAAAACTTCATCACACCAACAAATCACAAAAAAAAATTGGGGCTATTTTTGTGGGGAATTTTCGGAATTAGGACAAAAACAACAAAATCAAGCTAGAAAAAGAGGGGTAGGGGCTCCAATAACGTGATCAACGTGGCTCATGATACCATAGATGATGTAGGGCGGAACCCTACGTGGATGATCTTTCACGTTGGAGCGGATCCTACGGGGACTCACGAAGAACACGCGGAAGAACAAGAGGGAAACACGGAGGAAACGAGAGAGAAATCACTAAACCAACAAGAAATCAATCACACAAGTGCTAGATCACCGATCACATAAGGTGGCACAAGATTCAAGATCAACAAAGGAAAGATACAAACGATAGCCGTTCTTCTCCGTGAGGAGGCCATGATGGGGTCCACCCTAGAAGGGGGTCTTGAATCCGCTTGGGGGATCTTCTCCAGAGAGGTCCCTGAGCTCCGAGGAGAAGTAGCCAAGTGGATGAGCAAAGGCTCTCACACAAAATATGAGCTAATCCAATGCTACCCTAGAAAGAGGAAGGGATGAAGTATATATAGTCTCGGGGCGAAGGGTACATGGGACTTGTCCGGATACACTTGTCTTGCAGCATGGGAGGCGGATGTCCAAGGCGTCGGGCGGATGTCCAGAGCCTTCATGAGGCGCCGGATGTCCAGGCTACCGGCCGGATGTCGGTATGGCGACTATTTCTGCCGAATCGGGTGAGAGGTGCGGATTCCGGGCTTCAGGCGGATATCCGGCTGAAACGGATGTCCGGGCTTGGACGCGGATGTCCGGGTCCTATAGGCTTGGCCAGCTTGGCTGGTGCTGAGGTAGATGCTCCAGGGGCCGGATGTCCGGGGCCTGGAAGGTGATCTTGCCCGTCTCTGTTGGTTCTCTTCATCCATGGACTTGGCGGCTTGTCCATCTTCACGTGCATCCTCGGGAGGTTCCCCTTGACACCTAATCATGCATAGCATATCGGACTTAGGTAGTAGCCATGTCTCGAGTGGATCATATGTGATATCAATAAGGAAGGAGGTCACCTCGTTCTCGAGAGCTCTAGCTCTAGCTCGTGTCATGGGCCCTCTTGGCTCTTGATGAGACGGTTGTGGATGCATGGGGATGATCGTGGGATGCTCCGCATCATATTGTCATCAATCACCAAAAAGGGGGAGATTGTAAGTGCATCTAGTGTCCCTTAGTTATTTTGGTGTATTGAAGACTTATAGGTTAAGGGACTAATGTGTTTATGAGTGTACACAGGTCTATAAGTCTATGAGGAGTTTGATATTTACAGAGAAAGTCGACCCCTAAAAATGAAGTTCTTCGACTGAAGACTTTGGCATTCTGAAGACTTTCTGAAGACTTTGAAAGTGAAGTAATTGGTGTGACCTTGAAGACTTGATATCCATTTGAGGAACATGAAGCGTGAAGACTTTTGTTTTCGTAGTTTCATTTTCTCTTTCTTGAGTCATAGAAAACACTGTACTGTTAGTCGAGGAAATACTAAGGAAAAATTTCCATGTGATGCTCAACTCAAAAATCCTACACCTACCAATCCCTTTGAGTGAAGCCTTTGGAAATCTCATACAATTGGTCAATTTCTTGATGGATGAGGCGAAGTTCTTACAGTCCTTGAGGAATTTGTTCTGACTGAGGAGTTAGGAATTCGCCAGTGCAAATTGCCTACACGGTGAGGAACATGATAGCCCTGAGGAATTTGAGAGCCAAGTTTCCGACCGTTGTTGTGCTACGCGCCAGCTGTCCCAAAATATCTTATCCACATAACGGTCATATCATTGAAGGGCATTTATGTTATCATGCCGGGCTGCTCCCTAGGCTATAAATAGCCGCCCCCTACAACCACTAGCTGGTTGGCTGCTCCGAGAGAAACTGACACTTATCATTTGAGAGTATCCCATCCTTAGAGGACTTTGAGCGAAAATCATCGAGTGAGGAAAAACCCAAACCCAAACCCCTACAAACCCAAAGTGATTGAGCATCGCTGAAGAGATTGATCCTCCGTGGATCCGACGCTTGTTACCTTTGAAGACTGTGCTTCTTCCAGACAGTTAGGCGTCATGGTCTCGAGCATCCAAGAGTAATTGTGGATCGCCGAGTGACCGAGTCTGTGAAGGTTTGGAAGTCACCTGAAGACTTACCACAGTGATTGGGACGAGATCTGTGTGACCTTAGTTCAAGGAGAATACGGTGAGGACTTGGTGTCTGAGCTGCGTGCTTTCAAGTGATCGGGTGTTCGGACTGTGTGTCCTCGAGTTTAAATACTCGGCCGCTCCAACCAGATGTACAAACTGAGACAGCAGTTGGAACTGGTCTACCAAATCATTGTCTTCACCAACCCTACTGGTTCTATTTCCTGAACTCTTTCATTTCCTCATTACTGTGTTGAGTGATTGTTCATATCTGTGTTTGAAGACTTTGACTAAAGACTTTCTCAATTTCCTCAGTTCAATTTCTTCAGTCTGTTTGTCTTCATCTTGTGTTATCCTGTGTTTACGCTTTCTGTACTCTGTGATTGTCTTCATTTCATCATGATGACCATGCCTGTATTCTGTTATGCTTACTTCTGAGTACTTATTCCGCTGCAAGTAGTTCTTCTCATAGGAATTTCCTCAACGGCAAATTCCTCAGTGAAGAATTCATAAAAATCGCCTATTCACCCCCCCTCTAGTCGATATTACGCACCTTCACATTTCGAACATATCATGTCGGGTTGCCTCCAGGCCATAAATAGCCCACCCCCTACACCATAAATTGGTGGCTGCTCGGAGTTAGTGCATGGCTTTTGTCGTTTGCGAGCAACCCACCTCCGAAGGCTTTGAGAGAGAGATCCTTGCGAGGACAAAGCCCAAAACACCCAGAGCCAAAGAGTGTTAGGCATCACTGAAGTCTTTCTGTCCGCATGACCTGAAGACTTGTTACACTTGAGGACTGTGTATCCTCCAGCTGGTTAGGCGTCATGTTCTGAGGATCCAAGAGTCATTGATGAGGACATCAATACCATTGTTACACCCACAGCCCCTACTGCTACATATACTGGACCAATTACTAGAGCTCGCGCACGCCAATTAAATTATCAGGTACTTTCGTTTCTTGGTAATGATTCTAATGTTCATGAGAATATGATGCTGCCTAAATTGGATACATTTGTTTTGCTTACAAATGAAGGCCCTAGCTTGGAGAAGGATGGACATTGGAGCAAGAACAAGCATGGAGATAATGCCATGCAAAGGGAACAAGAACGGAGTTACAAGTGATGATTTCAGGACTTTGAAGCCACCATAATGGGTGCATGAAGCCTTGGACGAAATATACAAGATGCTACTTCATAAATGTCGCCCCGAGGCTATTCTAGGTGCTGCGTCACCTTATTAGTGGGCCAGGCCCATGTAATTTCGAAATACTTAAGTATAGTCTGTTTTTAGAGTCCGTATGTGTGGGGAAACAAGAGTTAGGGTTGATTTGGACCCCTCCACCAAGGGCCACGAAATTCCCCCTCTTCCTCCATATATACAGCCCTTAGGGCACCGTTTAGACCTTGGGTTTTGTTTAGATTAAAAGTTCGCCATAGCTGCAACTTGGCGTTTCGTTTGTGTTCAACGACTGGACAAAGCGCCACAGAACCCCACCTTGATCAATAAAGCTTTCATCTTATATTCGCAATATCCAGATTGCAATCTCAGTTTCTTGCTTGTTCTTCGTTTGCTCGCAGAAGCAGACCCTCGTGGTCGGAGTTGATCGTGCTCGGCGTGGTCAATAACCTCTCGGAGTTGGTTTAGCGATTGCTAAGGCGCGACGTCCTCGCACGTTCGTAGTCGGATCGTCAAAGTCGACTTCCTCCCAGCGAAAACCACATCTCATCGAAAGGCGGACACCTTTGCCTCTATCAAGTGGTATCAGATTTTCAGGTTGCTCGGCGAGATTTTACAGTTTTTTCGTAGATTAGATCGAGTCTGTTCTTCATACCTAAAGTCCACGAAAAGCCAGACAAAAAAAATTAGGGTTAGTTCATCATATCCGAACCAATCTGAGCCTTTGCATAATCTTTTTAGGGTTTTGCTTTGTTGAATTTGCGGTTGCATCGTCGTGTCAAGTTCTTTGGTCTTAGAGTCTAGTCTTTTAGAGTTTGAGTTCGGTCATAAGTTGTCACGCCGCCGCACCATCATCATCGCCTTGCCATCTACCACCATTGCTTATCCGCCACCGCTCTGAATCCGTATCCATATACCACCACCAATCCGTATCCATATACCACCACCAATCCGTATCCATGTTCCACCACCGCTGCCATATACCACCACCATATATCCACCACCAATCCGAGTTCTTCTCATATTAGGTTTGTTTTGAGATCCATCTAGTTTCCGATTCGTGTTTCCTTGCGGAGTAGGTTTCGAAAAAAAAAAAAAAGTCTGAAACCACCCTCGTTTAGGCCCAAAATTTTCAAAACGCACTTGTCGAAAAATTTTCGGCTATCCTGTTTTAAGTGTTTCTAAGTGGATTGAGACAGTCGCCGTTATAGAAAGTTTTTTTTGACCCGTTTCCAGTTTTTGGGTCCGGGCAGTCGAAAAAAAAATTTTTGGTCGAAAAAAAATTTCGTGCCCATCCTGTCAGTTTGACCTGGGAAGAGTTTTGAGACACTCGCCATTATAGTGATTTTTCGCAAAAAAAAAAAAAGCAGCGCAAAAAAAAAAAAAAGCAGCGCAAAAAAAAAAAAAAAAGCGAAAAAAAATTCCAGAGTGTGCTTTTCCGTTGTTTCCGTGCAGCGCCGTGATTTTGTTAGTGTTCTAGGCTCGCGTCTCTAGCACGGTCTAGCCTAGGACCAAAAGACACGTCGTTGAGCGTTTATTCAACTTTGCATCTCTGAATTGATTATTGCTAACCATTTTGCTACCATATTATAAGCCTTCCCAGCTCCACATACATCTACATCGTGCGTTTGACTCTCCCCAGTAATCGCTCTATCCAAGCTTTGAGAGTTTTGACTACATCGGTTGCCGATCACCTTTCTTCTTTGGGTAAGAACTGGTAAGAATTTGAGATTTGCTTGACGGATTTGTGATTGTCCACCACACCACCACCACCACTTCCTAGTAGTCTGTCGAATCATATTCTTGTGTGTTTCTATTGCTGCTAACCATGGCAGGATCACAAGTCAGCGAGACTGACCGGGAGAACATGACAAACAAAGCGCTACATGATAAGTTTCAACAAATGATGAGTGGGCAGGTGGACGATGTGCTAAATAGATTTGAAGAGGCCATGGAGAAGATAGATGGCATTGAGAAGGCGTTGAAACAAAGCTCGATAACAAGTTTAATGAATTGCTCGCGTCTACCACCACCACCACCGGCTGCACCTAACGCACCTCTACTACAACAACATGGACTACCTCCACATCGTGAAACAGCCCTCCGCCATGAGCTTCCCGTGTCCCTCTTCACCTGGCCAAGCTGCTGGTGCTGCTTTGTTGATACTACGTGGCTCCTGCTGCTGCGACGGGGAGGATGATTATGTGAGAGCTTACGAGGATGAGGTTGATCAACATCGAACTACGTGCAACCACCAGCACCACAACCACCAGGTCGTCCACATGCAAATAATGGCAATGTTAGGGCTCCTCTTCAGTACGAGATCATGACCATCTCCCTAAACTGAAATTGAATATTCCACCATTTGAGGGTAGATATGTTCTGATATATATCTTACTTGGGAGTTAGAAACTGAACAACGATTTACATGTTTACAATATCCCGAGGAGAGGCGTGTTCTGCTTTGCTGTTTGTGCTTTCACTAGCTTTGCATGTGTTTGGTGGTCGAACATTGTAGATTATATCCTGTTCCAGCTACTTGGGCTGCTTTGAAAACTGCTATGCGTACTCGTTGGGTTCCACCATATTATCAGCGTGAATTACTTCAAAATTGCAGCGCTTAAGACAAGGAAAAATTCGGTGAAGAATATTATCAGGAATTACAAACTGGCTTGATTAGATGTGGTATTGTTGAGGAGAATGAAGCTATGCTTGCACGTTTTCGGGTGGATTAAATAGAGAGATTCAGACCATTCTAGACTACAAGGATTATAATAATATCACTCGATTATTCCATCTTGCTTGTAAAGCTGAGCGTGAAGTGCAGGATCGGCGGGCCTTGGCGCGGACTAACTTTTCTGCAGGTCGACCTTCATCATGGACACCACGTGCATCATCTACTTCACACGTTCTACTACACGGCACCTCCGTGGCTGCCACCTCCAACCGTGATACAAGAAAGCAGGCACAACCACCACTATCGCCAAGAGTACACTGCTTGGGCCTACAGAGCTCTTCTTCTTCCATGGCGTCAACAGGGCACACAAGTGATATTATTTGTCGTCGTTGTAAGGGAAGAGGACATTTTCTGAGAGAATGCACATCTCAGCGTGTGATGATTGCTACCGAGGATGGTGGGTATGAGTCGCTAGTGACTATGATGAAGAGACTTTGGCTCTTATTACACATGAAGAACACGGTGGAGATGATTACGATCTGAGGCGCAATACATGGCTGTGAAGATCTTGACAGGTATGAATGTTTAGTTGCTCAACGTGTTTTGAGTGTGCAGGTTACACAAGCTGAGCAAAATCAGAGGCATAACTTGTTCCATACAAAGGAGTTGTGAAGGAACGTTCTATTTGCGTCATCATAGATGGAGGAGCTGCAACAACTTGGCTAGCATGGATATGGTGGAAGCTTTCTCTCACCACAAGACCACATCCACATCCTTACTACATCCAATGGTTCAACAACAGCGGCAAGGTTAAGGTAACACGTCTGTTCGTGTGTATTTTAGTATCTCTACATATGCTGATTATGTTGATTGTGATGTGGTACCTATGCAAGCATGTTCCTTATTACTTGGTAGACCATGGCAATTTGATAAAAATTCTGTACACCATGGTAGAAACAATCAGTATACTCTTGTTCACAAGGATAAAAATATTACTTTGCTTCCTATGACTCCTGATTCCATTTTGAAAGATGATATTAATAGAGCTAATAAAGCAAAACAGGAGAAAATAAGAGTGAAAATCAGATTGTGGCAAAAGAATTTGAGCAACAAATGAAGCCTAATAATAAACCATCTAATGTTGCTTCTGAAATTAAACTGAAAAGTGCATGTTTATTTGCCACCAAATCTGATATTGATGAGCTAGATTCTAGCAAATCTGTTTGCTATGCTTTTGTGTGCAAAGAGGCATTATTTTCATTCGAGGGCGTGCCTTCCTCTTTGCCCCTGCGGTCACTAACATTTTGCGGGGAGTTCACCGCGTCTTCCCACAAGGCGTGCCACCGGATTACCACCTATTCGAGGGATTGAGCATCAAATTGACTTACTTCGGTGCATCGCTACCCAACCGCGCACCATACCGTACCAATCCGGAGGAGGCGAAGGAGATTATCGTCAAATCATGTGAGCTGCTCGACAAAGGTTATATCGCGAATCTCTTAGTCCTTGTGCTGTTCCTATTATACTAGTGCCTAAAAAGGATGGTGCGTCGGCGTATGTGTGTTGATTGTAGAGGCATTAATAATATTACTATTCGTTATCGTCATCCTATTCCTAGGCTAGATGATATGCTTGATGAATTGAGTGGCTCTACAATATTCTCCAAAGTTGATTTGCGTAGTGGATACCATCAAATTCGTATGAAATTGGGAGATGAATGGAAAACAGCATTTAAAACTAAGTTTGGATTATATGAGTGGTTAGTCATGCCTTTTGGGTTAACTAATGCACCTAGTACTTTCATGAGATTAATGAGCGAAGTTTTACGTGCTTTCATTGGACGATTTGTGGTAGTTTACTTTGATGATATACTGATTTATAGCAAATCTTTGGAAGAACATTTGGAACATTTACGTGCTGTTTTTAATGCTCTCGTGATGCACGTTTGTTTGGTAACCTTGGGAAGTGCACCTTTTGCACCGACCGAGTATCTTTTCTTGGCTATGTTGTTACTCCACAGTGGAATTGAAGTTGATAAAGCCAAGATTGAAGCTATTGAGAGTTGGCCGCAGCCCAAAGCGGTCACACAAGTGAGGAGTTTTCTTGGACTCGCTGGTTTCTATAGGCGTTTTGTGAGAGACTTTAGCACCATTGCTGCACCTCTCAATGAGCTTACAAAGAAGGATGTGCCTTTTGTTTGGGGTACCGCATGGGAAGAAGCCTTCACGGTATTGAAAGATAAGTTGACACATGCTCCTTTACTCCAACTTCCTGACTTTAATAAGACTTTTGAGCTTGAATGTGATGCTAGTGGAATTGGATTAGGAGGTGTGTTATTACAAGATGGCAAACCTGTTGCATACTTTTACGAAAAATTGAGTGGGCCTAGTCTGAACTATTCTACTTATGACAAAGAATTATATGCTCTTGTTGGACTTTAGAGACATGGCAACATTATTTATGGCCCAAAGAATTTGTTATACATTCTGATCATGAATCTTTGAAACATATTAAAAGTCAAGCTAAACTGAATCGTAGACATGCTAAATGGGTTGAATTCATTGAGACTTTCCCTTATGTCATTAAACACAAGAAGGGTAAAGAAAATGTTATTCTTGATGCTTTGTCTCGTCGATATACTATGCTTTCACAACTTGACTTCAAAATATTTGGTTTGGAAACCATCAAAGATCAATATGTGCATGATGCTGATTTTAAAGATGTAATGCAGAATTGTAAAGAGGGAAGAACATGGAACAAGTTCGTTATTAATGATGGTTTTGTGTTCCGTGCTAACAAGCTATGCATTCCTGCTAGCTCTGTTCGTCTTTTGTTGTTGCAGGAGGCGCATGGAGGAGGATTAATGGGACACTTTGGCGTGAAGAAGACGGAGGATATACTTGCTATACATTTCTTTTGGCCAAAGATGAGACGGGATGTTGAGCGTTTTGTAGCTCGCTGCACTACATGTCAAAAAGCTAAGTCACGACTCAATCCTCATGGTTTATATATGCCTTTGCCTGTGCCTAGTGTTCCTTGGGAGGATATATCTATGGACTTTGTTTTAGGTTTACCTCGAACAAAGAAGGGAGGATAGCATATTTGTTGTCGTGGATAGATTCTCGAAAATGGCACACTTTATACCATGTCATAAAAGCGATGATCTTTGTTAATGTTGCTGATTTGTTCTTTCGTGAAATTATTCGCTTGCATGGTGTGCCAAATACTATTGTTTCAGATCGTGATACTAAATTTCTTAGCCACTTTTGGAGATGTTTATGGGCTAAGTTGGGGACTAAACTGCTTTTAGTACTACTTGTCACCCCAAACCGATGGACAAACTGAAGTAGTCAATAGAACATTGTCTACTATGCTTAGGGCTGTTTTGAAGAATAATAAGAAAATGTGGGAAGAATACTTGCCTCATATTGAATTTGCTTATAATCGTTCATTGCATTCTACTACTAAGATGTGCCCTTTTGAAATTGTGTATGGCTTCCTACCTCGTGCACCTATTGATTTGTTGCCTCTTCCATCTTGGAGAAGGTTAATTTTGATGCTAAAGAACGTGCTGAATTGATTTTAAAATGCATGAGATAACTAAGGAAAACATTGAGCGTATGAATGCTAAATATAAACTTCTTTGGAGATAAGGGTAGAAAACATGTTGTCTTTGCACTGGAGATCTTGTTTGGTTACATTTGCGTGAGGATAGGTTTCTAATTTGCATAAATCAAAGCTAATGCCACGTGCTGATGGTCCATTTAAGGTGTTAGAGAAAATAAATGATAATGCATATAAACTTGAGCTGCTGCAGATTTTGGGGTTAGTCCCACTTTTAACATTGCAGATTTGAAGCCTTATTTGGGTGAGGAATATGAGCTTCGTCGAGGGCGACTTCATTTCAAGAAGGGAGGATGATGAGGACATCAATACCATTGTTACACCCACAGCCCCTCTGCTACATATCTTGGACCAATTACTAGAGCTCGCGACGCCAATTAAATTATCGGTACTTTCGTTTCTTGGTAATGATTCTAATGTTCATGAGAATATGATGCTGCCTAAATTGGATACATTTGTTTTGCTTACAAATGAAGGCCCTAGCTTGGAGAAGGATGGACATTGGAGCAAGAACAAGCATGGAGATAATGCCATGCAAGGGGAACAAGAACGGAGTTACAAGTGATGATTTCAGGACTTTGAAGCCACCATAATGGGTGCATGAAGCCTTGGACGAAATATACAAGGCGCTACTTCATAAATGTCGTCCCGAGGCTATTCTAGGTGCTGCATCACCTTATTAGTGGGCCAGGCCCATGTAATTTCGAAATACTTAAGTATAGTCTGTTTTAGAGTCCGTATGTGTGGGGAAACAAGAGTTAGGGTTGATTTGGACCCCTCCACCAAGGGCCACGAAATTCCCCCTCTTCCTCCATATATACAGCCCTTAGGGCACCGTTTAGACCTTGGGTTTTGTTTAGATTAAAAGTTCGCCATAGCTGCAACCCGCGTGCCGTTTGTGTTCAACGACCGGACAAAGGCGCCAGTAACCCCACCTTGATCAATAAAGCTTTCATCTTATATTCGCAATATCCAGATTGCAATCTCAGTTTCTTGCTTGTTCTTCGTTTGCTCGCAGGAAGCAGACCCTCGTGGTCGAGTTGATCGTGCTCGGCGTGGTCAATAACCTCTCGGAGTTGGTTTAGCGATTGCTAAGCGCGACGTCCTCGCGACGTTCGTAGTCGGATCGTCAAAGTCGATTTCCTCCCAAGCGAAAACCACATCTCATCGAAAGACGGGACACCTTTGCCTCTATCAGTCATTGTGGATCGCCGGTGAACGAAGTCTGTGAAGGTTTGGAAGTCTACCTTGAAGACTTATCAGAGTGATTAGGCGAGGACTGGGTGTCCTTAGCTCAAGGGGAATAAGGTGAAGACGTGGTCTTCTGAGTTCAATCTCAGCCTCCCTAACCAGACGTACTGTTGTCACAGCAACTGGAACTGGTCTACCAGATCATTGTCTTCACCAAGCTACTGGTTCTATCTTCCAACTCATTTACATTTCATTTTGTCTTCGTGAAGTCATTGCTTGCTTGTCTGATCTGGTTGACTTCACTGTGTGAAGACTATTACCTGTTTGGCTTCATTCTGTCTTCCATTCTGATCTGTACTACCTAGCTGCTATTAGTCTTCGTGCTTTCATTATATTTCTTACTTGACTATGGCCTGTCTAGTGTAGTTTACTTTATCTTCTATTGCATATCATATAGGTTCAATTTGATTGTTTGTCTAGACCTCGTGTTTTGAAGAATTCCATAAAAATCACCTATTCACCCCCCCCCCTCTAGTCGATAACTAGCACTTTCACACCCACATCTGGAGGGTTGGCTTAGAAGCAATGATTCTAAGTGCAGCATATGAGAATTTTGGCTTTGAAGCCCTAGCAAATAGTTTTGCAGGAGATGAATAGTACTCAAATAAATAAGTAGAAAAGTTCTTCGATTTGTGAACATAGCGGTTCGAAGAAACATGCTCATATTCATGAGCCTGATGATAGTTTCCCTGCAAAACATTGGCATTAGGGTGACCATATGAGGTCCTTTGTCTGTATGAAGCCTTTGGGCCATATGAAGCCTTTGGTCTGGGGTTTGTCTTCCTCCCTGGTGGTGTCATGATGACATTAACGGGAAGCTTCTCAAGACGACTATTAGGAACCCGCATCTTCTTCATAGGTGGCCCATTCCTGCAGTTAGTTCCAATAAACCTGGCAAACACTTCACCGCTCTGGTGTTTGAACAGTTTATAGTTGGAGTCAAATGACTCATCAATGATGATAGGGTTAGCACAATTAAAGCCAGGTAAAGTCGATGGATCCACTGAAGGGCCCTTTGCAACAATCCATGTGGTGTTTGGAGGAGGCGCACATAGTGCGATATCGCTTCACAATGAGACCAAAGTGTACATCAAGAGGTGCATGAAGATATTGGCACACCACGTTAACCGCAAAGGAGAGATCGGACGCCTTTGATCATCGACATCGCAAGCCACCAACAATACTCCTGTACTCGGTATCATCCTCAGGAGATAGAAGAGCACCATCAGCAGCTGAAAGTTTGTCAGTGGAGGACATGGGCGTAGGCGATGTCTTGCACCTGAGAATACTAGCACGGCGCAAGAGATCAAGAGAGTACTTCTTCTGGGTGAGAGCCAAACTGCCACGAGACTGATGAGCGACTTCAATACGCAGGAAGAAATGAAGCTGTCCCAAATCCTTAGCGCAAAATCACGACCAAATGCGGTCACAAGAGCATCGGCAGACCATCGGAGAGGAGCTCACCAGGACAATATCATCCACGTACACAAGGAGGTACATGGTCACACTCGATGTTGAAACAAGAATAGTGAAGTATCAGCCGTCGAAGGAATGAATCCATGAGTGCGTAGAGCTGAAGCCAGGCGAGCATGCCAGGCACGAGGCACCTGCTTCAGTCCATATATAGCCTTCGTCAGACGACAGAGGTGATAAGGCTAAGTGTGATCAACAAACCCAGGTGGCTGCCTCATGTAAACCTCTTCTTCAAGCAATCCGTGAAGAAAAGTGTTCTGCACGTCAAGCTGACGGAGAGACCATCCGCGAGAAACTGCCAGAGAGAGAAGAAGTCGAATAGTGGTAGGCTTGAAAATTGGGCTGAATGTATCCTCGTAGTCCAGTCCCTAACGTTGTTTAAATCCCTTAGCCACGAGACACGCTTTGTAGCGCTCAATGGAACCATCTGCATGTTTCTTCACCTTGAACACCCACTTCGAATCAATGATGTTGACGCGAGACGGAGGGGGAACAAGTGTCCAGGTCTTATTCTCCATAAGAGTGTGATATTCTTGTTCCATAGCAGCCCTCCAGTGTGGAATACTCATAGCGGCTTGATAACTGCGTGGTTCCGCGGTTGGATCGTCCATAGCATGAGCTAGGCAAGCAGCAAGATATGTGACCGTGCCATCAGTGCGCTCCTTGGGACGAACAATGCCACTGCGGCCGCGTGTGTGTGGACGCCGCGGAGCAGCGAACACCGGGGCCGGCGGGACGTCCAGAGCAGGCAAGGCTGGTCCAGGGGACTCCGGCGAAGAAGGACAGGGTGACGGTGGACCGGGCGACGTTGGACCGGGCGACGGCGGACCGGGCGACAGCAGGCCAGGCGACGTAGGCCCCGGCGTCATGTGAGCCGCTGCGGTCCCGGGCGAAGTAGGCGGCAGGGATGCCCGTGCAGATGGCGGTGGCAACGACGGAGGGGAGGCCAGGCGAGGAGGCGGCAACATAGGCTGCTGAGAGGAGGCTGTCGCGGGCTCTAGCCCAGTCGCAGTAGCCAACACGGGCTCCGGCCCAGTCGTAGTTGGAGAAGGGGCTCCCGGGGTGAGGTCGAGGGCGAGAGGCGGTGCATGCACATGCACCGGCCGATCG
Source organism: Aegilops longissima (assembly GCA_021605205.1). Lineage (NCBI taxonomy): Eukaryota > Viridiplantae > Streptophyta > Magnoliopsida > Poales > Poaceae > Aegilops > Aegilops longissima. Next base: position 17,489 of record JAHIAM010000457.1, read on the forward strand.
ACGTGCGCCACAGGCGACGTAGTGGGTCTGTCCGGGAGGAGTTTGAGGCGAGCTCCACGTCCAGTTCATGCACCATGATTAGGTAACAACACAGGCGAATATGCAACATCTTCAAATTGGCCAAGCATAAGAGGAGATGAATGCATAGATGGTGTTGTGATGGATGACTGAGGCATGGCAGAAAAAGGGAAGACGTTCTCATCAAAAACAACATCCCGAGATATATAGACTGGATTGATTGGGACATGGAGACACCTGTAGCCTTTATGGAGAGAACTATACCCTAAGAACACACACTTTTTGGAGCGAAACTCAAGTTTGCGATCATTATAAGGACGAAGATGAGGCCAGCAGGCACACCCGGACACCTTGAAAAAGGTGTAGTCAAGAGTTTCATCCAAGAGAAGCTCAATAGGAGTTTTCATATTAAGAACACGCGTAGGTAATCTATTAATGATAAAACACGCGGTAGGAAAAGCATCACTCCAAAAACGAAAAGGTACAGAAGCATGAGCAAGAAGTGTGAGGCCGGTCTCAACTATATGGCGATGTTTGCGCTCAACAGCACCATTCTGCTAATGTGTATGTGGGTATGATAAACGATGAGAGATCCCAAGCTTATTAAAGAAAGTGTTGATGTTGCGATATTCGTCCCCCAAATCTGGTGAATGTGGATAATTTTATGCTTGAGTAGACGTTCAACATGCAATTGAAACTGAATGAATATATCAAACACATCAGATTTGCACTTAAGAAGATAAAGCCATGTGAAGCGACTATAGGCATCAACAAAACTAACATAGTAGTTGTGACCACTAATAGATGTTTGTGCTGGACCCCACACATCAGAAAACACAATTTCAAGAGGATTCTTTACTTATCTAGTAGATGAAACAAAAGCTAGCTGATGACTCTTGCCTTGTTGACAGGCATCGCACACGGACATCTCTTTATTGCTAGACACTAATGGCAGCTCATGGTAGTGGATTATGTGGCGAACGATGGGTGTGGCGGGGTGACCAAAGCGAGAGTGCCACTGGGAAGGCGACACACGAACACCGCTGAAGACGCACGGGGCGGATGGGTCCTCCAAACGGTACAAGCCTTGGCTCAACCGGCCACTAAGCAGAACGTCCCGGGTTGCTCGGTCCTGAACAAAAATATTAAAAGGGTGAAATTCACATAGGACATGATTATCAAGGGTGAGTTTAGGGACAGATAAAAGATTACGAGTCACCGAGGGTACCCGTAAAACATTACGAAGATGGAGCTGCCTAGAGGGATGACTAGTTAAAAGAGATGCTTGGCCAATGTGAGAGATGGGCATACCTACACCATTGGCGGTGTGAACCTGATCGTGCCCGTAGTAGGGCTGGTAGGTGGAGAGTTTGTTGAGCTCGTTCATCATGTGATTTGTGGCGCCGGTGTCCATGTACCAGGCTGGATCAACAGGGTAGGATGGTGTGTATCCCTACTCGACGCGCGGGTCCTTGCCCTTGGCGGCAATTTGGGCAGCCGGGGCAGCAGCGATGTGGGCAGCCAGAGCGGCGGGGGGGGGGGGGGGGACCAAGTCTGCCATGGCAAACTGGCGCTCATTGCCCTTGCTGTCGTTGCCGATGCCAAGGAAGCTCCTCTGAAAGCGGCGGTGACACTTGGAGGTGACATGGCGTTCACGACCACATAGCTGGCACACCACCCTAGTGTTAGAGCCCCCACCCAGGGTCGATGCAGGGGGCGGGGCGGCCTTGCAAGGTGACGGGGGGGCGCTGGCCGCGAGAAGCCCAGAAGGCCGCCGGTTGGGCGGTGATGGTGGCGGAGGAGCGACAAGCCTCGACGCGTTGCTCGGTGAAGTGGAGGCGTGAGTAGAGCTTGTGAGGAGGCATCGCTGGCTTGGCGTTGTGAACGGCCTCGGCGAGATTGTCGTACTCGGCGTCGAGGCCTTTGATGACGGAGCCGGCGAACTCCTCGTCGCTAAGCGGCCGACCAATAGAGGTGAGCGTGTCCACCAGCACCTTCATCTTGTTGAAGTAGGTCGTGGGGGAGGAGTCCAGCTTCCTGATGTCGGTGAGCTCGCTGCGAAGGGCCATCGAGCGGGAGGTAGAGACTTGGGCAAAGGCGTGCTCCAGGGTCGTCCAGGCGTCCATGGAGGTGGCGGGGAAGAGACAGAGGCCAGCGACCCCGTCGCCGAGGGAACCCTGGATGGCTCACAGGATCGCCTGGTCCTGTTGCACCCACATACGGTGTTCCGGGTTGACGGTCGGGCCGTGGACGATAGGGATAACCTGCGGAGGACACAGTAGCGAACCATCAACAAACCCTAGGAGAGACCGGCTGCGTAGCAGCGGTAGGACCTTGGCGCGCCAGAACAAGTAGTTGTCCGGCGTGAGTCTAATGGCGATCAAGTTGTCGAAGTGGAACGGCCCGGTGGGTGTGATGGTGCGAGCAGCAGGGATGGTGGGCGGCGGAGCCGCGACAGGAGCCACGGCCGCGACCGATGCCGCGGGGTGGCGCCTTGGCGAGGCAGGATCGCAGCCGCAGTGTGGTCGTGGCGAGGCGCGGGTGGCACCACGGGCGGAACCTCCCGAGGCTGCCGAGAGGATGGCAAGTGACAAGGAAGAAGCTGGTGGTGGCGCATGGCAGGATCGCCGTCATGGCGACGGAGGTTGTAGGCGGCAATGGCGGGATTGGAGCTGAGAACATGGAGCTCATAGCGATGGTCTTTCAAGAACTGGGCAGCGGAGCCGGGGAGGCGAGGTGGGAGGTTGAGGAGGGCAGCAAGCAGCGAGGATGGACCGGAGCTGGCGGTGCCAAGCGGAGCGGCGTAGGCGTCGGCGGCGCCGCCCTAGGGTTTAGGGTTTTTGGCGTGGCGGTGGCTGGTGGGGTGTAGGACCTAGGTTAGGCTTGATATCGTGTAAAACGTAGGTTTGTGGGAACTGGCTCAACCCTCTATGGGGTGGCCTATCACATATATATAATGATGACATACAAGTCCTATACCAATATGGTATGGATTACACAGTGGGGCTACAATACGAAGTCTAACATTGAGGACATCACACAGAGTTTGATGCCCTTTGAGGCTTTTGTACATGCCTGTTTCAAGTAATGTCTTCAACCTGGCATTCTCATCAGCAATAGTAGTGGCATCCTCAAGAGAGGGGTTAGTTGCCACATCAACAGTTGAAGAGATATTGGAATTTCATAAGCATTTGAACATTCAGCAGTAGATATAACATTATCACGATCAAGACATTTCCAGCAACGTGGCACAAATTCTTCCTGAGCGGAACTGATATGTTGAGCGAGTAGTGAATCGTTTTCTTTTTGAAGACATCATAAGACGCTCTCAGCCTTTCTAGATCTTGATTCCTTTGAAGATAATCATATGAAAGCTTCTCATGATCAGCTAAGAGGGTTTCATGACAACTTTCTAGTTCCTCATACTTAACTCGAATATTTTTATGTCCTCGATTAAGGATTGAGTTCGATTCATTTCCTCGTCCAACAGGTCATCGCATTTGTATAATGGTTTCTAAATCTTTTCCGTAGCAGTTTGTTGCTAAGTTGCAGCAAGAGTTTTATAGCTGGGTTTGGATTCACGTTCAGAGTAATCTTCACTGGAGTTTTGAAAATAGGCATTGCGCGAGTTTACCTTTCTGCCTCTTGCCATGAAATAGTAGGTAGGAGCAGAGTCGTCGTCATCATTGGCTTCAGCGTCGGCGACGTGACCATTGTCTTCAGTGCTAAAGATGGACTTGGTGATGAATGCGAAAGCTAGAGCCAGGCTTGCAATGCCTGAATCAGACTCCACCTCCGCCTCCTCGGAAGCAGACTCCTCCTCTGAATCCATTTCCTTGTCGATAAAAGTACGAGCCTTGCCAGATGAGCTCTTCTCGTGAGATGAAGACTTTGAGGATTTCTTCTTCTTCTTCTTCTTTTCGTCAGAGTCATATTCATTTTTCTTCTTCTTTTTCTTGTATTCCTTTTCCCATTGAGGACATTCAGATATGTAATGGCATGGCTTCTTGCATTTGTGGCAAGGTCTCTTCTTGTAGTCAAGAGTGGAAGCCTCAGCATTCTTGGAGATGGATTTTGAAGACTTTTTGAAGCGATTCTTCTTGGAGAACTTTTGTAATTTTCTCACAAGCATTGCAAGCTCTTTTCCTAAGTCTTCAGGATCATCAGAACTACAGTCAGAGTCTTCAGATGAGGAAACAACCTTTACCTTCAAAGCACGGGATCGACCATAGTTAGGGACATAGATATCTCTCTTCTTAGAGAGCTGGGATTCATGTGTGTTGAGCCTCTCAATTATATCAGACGGGTCAAGATCCTTGAAATTGGGTCGTTCTTGGATCATCAGTGAGGGTGCCAAATGAGCTGACAAGTAATCTCAATAGCTTCTTCGCGACTTCATGCTTAGTGATCTCAGTGGCGCCAAGTGCATGAAGCTCATTTGTGATATCAGTAAGATGGTTGATGGTGAGCTGGACATTTTCACTGTTAAGCCTCTTGAAGCGGTTGAAGAGATTGCAAGAACATCGATTCTTGAGTCTCTCTGAGTTGAGACACCTTCGTTGACCTTGACCAGTCAGTCCCAGATTAGCTTTGCAGATTCCAATGCACTCACACGGCCATACTGCCCTTTGGTCAGATGACCACAGATGATGTTCTTGGAAGTCAAGTTCAGTTCCGTGAACCTCTTGACATCAGCAGCGGTGACACCTTCACCGACTTTGGGAACACCAGTCTTGACAACATACCAGAGGTCATTGTCAATGGCTTCAAGATGCATGTGCATCTTATTCTTCGATAGGGGTAATTAGTGCCATCGAAATGGGGCGCATGGCGGAGACCTTGATTATCCCTATAGTCGACAAAGCTAAAACTCGGTGGTTAAACTGAATCACACAGAATAAGGGAGCACCTTGCTCTGATACCAATTGAAAGTGCTAGTTATCGACTAGAGGGGGGTGAATAGGCGATTTTTATGGAAGTCTTCAAAACAACAAGGTATTCAAAGACGAATACGATAAACGGGGAACTAAACAAAATACAATGAAAGATAAACTACATTGGCCATGCAATGGACAAGGTACAGTACAGAGAAAGCACGGAGACAAGTAGCAGCTAGGTAGAGCAAATCAGAATAGGAAGGCATTATGAAGCCAAATATGCAATCAGGGGTGAATGCCTTCCTACAATGAATTCAACCACAGCAGGCAAGCAATGACTTCGCGAAGCTAAACAGTAACTAGGGTTGAAGTAATAGAACTAGTTGCTTGATGAAGACAATGATTTGGTAGACTAGTTCCAGTTGTTGTGACAATTGTGTGTCTGGTTAGGGAGGCTGAGTTGAACTCATAAGACCACGTCTTCACCTTATTCCCCTTGAGCTAAGGTGTGGCACCCTGGCTCAGAGAAACCGCGCCCCGTATTCCAGCCCAGAGATCGCGGAAAAGTCTTCTGGAATACAGCACTGCTTAGCATAGAACAAACCAGCTTTCTATTATTACACGAATATGAATACAAGGTCTCCGATATTACAATGAATAACATCGGCACGGCGACACTACGCCATCCTCAGTTGCTCTATGCAAGCAGCAGAACAACTCAAAGCAGCGAAAAAACTCTCGGCAGCGGAACAACGGCGACGGTGGTGAACTCCACTCCGCAGGACTACGGGTGGGCAACTTATCCTAGCTCACACGAATGGAAACCATGACAAGCAAGCAATCAAATCCGGCATGACCTGCAAACTGGCATGACACGCCAGGTCAGTACATTGAATGTACTTGCAAGCTCACAATAACCAGAAGCATTCAAGACATACAACAGCATGGCAATTACAGGTTAAACACGGATTAACATTATATTATCCGAACAACATAGCCTGAACAACATGATACAGCTAGAACAATACGAGCATGGCATGGACATATAAACATGATGACACTATCATGCAACATGATGACATTATCATGCACCAACTTACTCTGCTCGGGTTATCTCGTAACCTTCACATGCAGCACTTACCAACCTCGGACATCACACGATCATCTTAGGATCAAATCAAGCTTGGTATAAACAATACCGTAGTAATCATTAAATGACCACAAGGAGCTTGATCTTTACCCACGATTCTCGCACAACATCATGAATATCCAACAACTCGGTATCCTCGATACCACGGTGATCATTCACGGATCACAAACGGGACCACTCTGGGCTCAATGGGTTACCTCGTAACCAAACGGTGATCACTCATGGATCACAAACGGAACCACTCTGGGCTCAACGGGTTACCTCGCAACCAAACGGTGATCATTCACGAATCACATAACCAGCTTATCTCATCGTTGAACCGGGGTTGTTATTAAGCACATTATTATTAATACTGTTGACTCACAGTGTGATCAACTATGAACTGGGCCCTCATCCGCTGGCGCGGCTATCGATAGGTTTAATATACACTCTACAGAGGTTAGTACACTGTACCCACACCACGGAACCCATGGCCTCGCACTCCCATTCGGGTGGACCAGCGGCGTTCGACAAAACCGATCTACTGCCATGACACTCTCCCGGCCACTCCGACTCACTCCCCACTGGGCTAGTCCTGGGTGGCCCCGTGTCTACCAAAGACACCAACGGCCACCGTCGTGGCAAACATAAACGGTCCCAAACGGGGACATGTGCACATAACAACAACAACGGGCACACAAGGCTTATGTCCACCTACCTGATCATGGTAGCGCGCGCCCATAACCTTCCCTCGTTGGAGGCACCGGCGAGAGGCATGACAATAGACCAAGTTAGGACCTTCTCATAAAGGTAAGCGTTGTTGCACTGGTTAGCTTGATATGGTGGCACCATGACTCAGCCAATAGTTGTTCAAGTTTAACTAAGTCTGGTTAAACTTGAGTGCAAATATGTTGAGCCATGATTAAATAACATGATGCAATTACAATGCATGAGCATGATATCAACATTAGCATGAAGGTGGTGCAACATAACAATCCACCATATCAATAATGAATCATATCCAACTGAGCATACCAAAATGATGAGCATGAGTACAACACTACTCATAGCGTAACGTGACCATTAGCACCAACAAAAAATACCATGCAAGAACACCTCAATAACATTACCGAGTAATCACTTAACCAACTAACAACAAAGGAGCAATGCATATTAACGATACTTGGTAACAGACGTTAGTCATGCACCGAAGAACGTGACCAACCCAACATGTACTAGTATCAATCATGACCAATATGAAAGTAATACTAGCAAGTAATTCATGATAACATAGTGCAAGAAAACAAAGCATGACGGTAATCACCGATCCATAAACATGACCGAAATAACAACAGTTGTAGCACACAAACATACAGTTATTAAAAATTCAACTTGAAAACCAATGCTACTGCATGGCTATCATGCAAATGGTGGTTGTGGCTTGCCGGGTTGGAAGAAATCACCGGGAGAAAGTGCGAGCAGCTCGCGGAAAGAATCGCCGGAAAACGTTCTCTCTAGGAGAGGGCTGATTAAGCGCAAGGGAAAAATGGTCACTTTCAGAAAGTCAAAACATGGTGAAAATGATACCAACAGAACGGGCTTGACGAAATGAAGAAGTGGGCTTTGGAATCACCTCATTTGGAGTTGTGGTTGAAAAGTTATGAGGTGTAGAAGCTCAGGGACCTATCTATGAATATTTTCGTCACCAACAAGTCCCTTGCAGCGAAACAGAAGCGCATCGGGTGAAATACGTTTTTGAAACAGAGAAGCGTATTTTGGGCATGATAGAACAGAGCGCTTTGAAAGTGAAATCGTATTATGGCCTAAAGCTTACCGAATCGCTTTCCTAAAGAAGAAAACGCATTTGAGTAAGCGTTTTCACTTACATGGCGTGGCGGTGGTGGGGCCCGGCTTGAGCAGGTGACAGAGAGGGGGCCAGCAGGGGAGGGGCCCAATCAAGGCGTCGTCTTCCTCCTTATTGCTCCCCGATGGGAAGCAGAGGAGGCGGGAGGCGAGGCGATGCGGCGATGGAGCGGCCGACTCCGGCGATCTCGGCCAAGTGGAGACCACCGGCGGGCTCGTGGGGCATGGCGCATCCATCCGGGAAAAAGCGGCGCGAGGAGGAGGCGGCATGAGCAGCGGCGGCAGCGACAGGAGCAGAGGCGGCGGTGGTCTTGAGGCCTGGCCTAGAGAGGCTCGGTGAGGGCAAGGCACGGGAGGGTCGTTGGAGTGTGGGCAAGGCGATGGTGGTGGCTAGAGGTGGAGGAGGGCTCGACTTGGGCTAATTTAGCCGAGGGGAGGCGGCAGCCATGGCGGCAAGCAGGCGAAGAGGGCTTCCCGAGCTCGGGGTAGTGCCTAGGCGGAACCGGAGGAGTGAGGGAGGCGAGAGGTGTGTTCGGGAGGCAGCGGGGAGGACTATATAGGCGGGGGAGAGCACGGCCTCGGGTGCCGCCGGAACACGTCCGGCCGACGCCTGGCGGCAGGGAGCGATCACGGAGGTGCGGGAAGGCGGACGAGGAGGCACCGGACGAGCTCTGAGAGGTGCCTGAGGCAGGAGGTGCCGAGGCGCAGAGGAGAAAAGGCGTCAGCGGTGCCATTAATGCTCGGTCGACCACAAGTCGCCGATGGTATGCAATGGCAATGAGCGCCGAGAAGAGGGGCTTCTGGAGGGTAGATGGCTCGGGAGGACGGCGACGACGCGGTGAAGATGTTGGACATGCTCACGAGTGCGAAGGCGGCGAGAGGAGGAGGGGCGAGCAAGAAACCATCTGGGCGCGACCATGGCATGCCAGAGAGGTGGTGACCGCGTGAGCTGGCGAGAGAAGGTGCCAAAGGTTTGCAAAGCGTTGTCTAGTGGTAAGTCCTTCGAGGAGGTTTCAAGCTGCGGTGGTAGATCGATGAAAACTGCTCTGGTTAAATGGTAATCAACGTCGAAGTTTCTTGCAATAAACTTGAGCGTGCCTTGGTGATCAACAGGAAAGGGGTTGGGCGAGAGAGTTTATGCAGGGTGATCAGCTTAGGAATGACTATAATCTTGTTAATTTTGAGATGATTTGGACCGATTACTTAATATAGTTGCTTAACAACCACATAAACTGGTCCATAAGCAAAAACAGGAAGAAGCACTCACATGGAGAAGCCACTTGAGCTCAAATTTGGTAAGGCTTAGTTATTTGGTCATACAATGATGCTGTAAAACTTCCATACCAATTGGATTTACCAAAATGGTACTTGCTTCACAAACATCTCCTCTGGACAGAAACTTACAATAATTTTGGAGAAATATTGGCTCAATGAAATGGTTCCAAATTTGGTGGAGAGATGTTATTTTGGTAGGAGAACAATCTGGTATTTTCTCAGAAGTAATGAAGCAATATAAAATGCACTTGCTTCACAACCTGAAAATATTGCCAGAATCGAAGATTTTGTCCTGTGCTCACATAGATCAAGGGATGGAGCTGAAATTTGGAGGAGGCTAATTATATGAGCACATGAAGAGGCATGCAAAATTTCAACTCATTTGGGTACTCTAGCTAGCACTTTCTTCACACTGGCTTCTATTTGATGAAACTCTAGGCAAATAAAGTTGAATTTTGGCATGAGGCAATTATTTGGACATAAGAAAATGCCCAAAAGGTTTGGGAGCAATCAGGAAAGGATAGGTGGCACTTCCTTTACAAAAAGCCACCTTTGGACAGAAATGAAGAATAATTTTGGAGAACTATTCTTGGGCTAGAACAGGAAAGTTTGGGCATATTTGAGCAATATATGACCCAAAGGAATTATTAAATTATTTGGAAATTTTGGATGGACAGAAATATAGGTCGCTTCACAACCTAGGGCGAGACGAGGTTATTCCTTTAATAGAAAAAAGGAATATTCCTGAGAAAAAGAAATTTGGGTTTGGTCAAGGAGTGGAGTGGCATGATCTTGGCAAGGTTTTGAGAATGATGAGCCACTTGGGAGGGGGAAAGAGGATGATTTCCTAGGTGGCAAGACCACAGAACCACTCCAAAAGAAAAAGCGAGCAAAAAACCAATTAAATTAAAAGAAAAGAAAAGGGCCAAAATCCAGGCTGTTACAAACCTTCCCCCTTAAAGAAATCTAGTCCTCGAGATTTGGTTATTCGAGGAACAAGTATGACTTTAGGACACCGCTTCCAGCTCGGGTATCCTTTTTCCTTTAGTTATTGTTCCCCAAAATTTGGATGATTAAGTTACCTTGCTCGGGGTGGCTTGCTTCACCTTTCCCCAAATTCGATGGGTCTTTGCTCATATACCAATTCCTTATTATTGTCGTTAATTCTCCATACATGTGGTGATATCCAATGGATCTGAGCATAAATTTTTCTTTTGGTCATGAAAACCTTTTTACTTCGGTCATGGGGTTGCTTCAAATAAATGCAGGCCTTCTGGTTTCAATAAATGCTGAGAATTAATCATGGCCATCTTCTGACGGAATCTTGCTCATAAGTGGTACTGATTTATTTGTGAGTTATTCCTTTGGCTCGAGCATGAGATATGTACCAAAGATTCGACTGCCTTTTGTCGTGAGCAATATAACGGGGCATGGAGTTATAGCTGAGTCATACCTCAAATATTTACATCTTGAGACTGGACCGACAGGGGGCTGACAGACAAATGCTTTTCCTAACAGACTGGTTGTGTACTTTTTTCCGTTGGTGAGTATACCGGGTCTGAGCTAATTGTTCAGATTTTGACTTTCTCATTTTGTCGGTATACATATTTGGATTTTCACACTAAACATTCCAAGTGGGTGGTGGATTTGAAATCCTTGTAAGCGAGTAATCCAACGAGGTATGCCTTTGTGGATCCATCTGAAATCTGACCTCCGGTGATATGGGTATCAGGACCACGATGGTCGTGCAAAAATCATCATACCTTTCTTTGTCGGTCTCACCCTTTAACGGTCATGATTTTCTTTGTCGGGATACCTTCTTTGAAATAACTTGGCCACACATGTCCTTGATTCTTGATATGACCATGACCGTGGTTCTTGCAATATTGTTGGCATTATTCCTTTTGCTTATTTTCGACACAGGTCCGCACATATGACATATGTAGGGGCTTGTAGCTGTCTGAGTTCATTGTTGAGGACAACCATACAAGAGGGTGACAAGAGCTCATGAGATCCCTTGTAGGTGTGGAATATTGGCCTTGGTGGCCATTGTCAAGACTATTAATTTTGTGATGTCATTTTCAGATCTTGTCGATCCTTGCACTACAAAAAAATACACTTCCGTGATGATCGTGTTTGTCACAAGATGAGTCGCGTTTTTGTCATGCATGTACATCCATGACAAATTTATGATGAGAATCAAGATAGTCATACGTGTTGTCGTAGAAGTGTTCCATGACATTACCAAAATTATCATCACGAGTGTCCACTTCCATGACGATAAATCACAGCGTCCCGAAGTGCTTTCGTCAAGGGTGACCGACACGTGGCATCCACCATAGCGGAACGCCGTTAAGCTATCGGGTCGGGTTTTGGATCCGATAACCCGTTAACAGCCCGACCAATGGGGATTTTCCGTGTAAAATCATCATTGGTGGAGGAAACTGCGTGTCGGCTCACCGTTGGGATGAGCGTCATCAACTCATCGGACGAAGGCACCTATGATACGTCGACCGTGGCACGCCCAACAGAGGCCCATTCTATGAAAAGGCGGCCATTTTGACTTGGTCAAAGGTGGCGGGCGGCCCATGTAAAGCATGTTAACGGCATGTTCGCATATAGGCCATTTACAGCCCGCTAACCCAAGGCCCGTTCGCCCTATCCGAATTAGGCCCGATCACGTCATCCGGCCACCCAATATGATTCAGCCCGTTTTCACTTCGGCCCATGTATGGCCCATGGCGTCTTCGGCCCATATGAGGCCCTATGTAACTTTTGGCCTATTAACGGCCCGTGGTGAAACGGCCCATAATGAATAGTGTATTACTTTACACCCATTAATGGCTGTGGTGGCGGCCCGTAATGAACAGTGTATCACTTTATACCCATTAAGGGCCCGTTATTCCGTTGGGCGTTTCAGCCCATGTTATCTTCGGCCTTCTCGAGCCCATTTATTCTTGGGCTCATTTCCGGCATTGTTTACTTACGACTTATTGTCATTTTACGCTTATGGGCCAAATTCAGCCCGTGGTTCTGATCGGCCCGTTTGTGGTCCGTTAACACGTTGGGCGTTTTCATAGCGTCATGAAATCGGCCTATTAACGATGGTCCGTTATGGTCGGCCCATGAGCAGACGATTCAACTCTAGCCCGTTCACGGGCATAATGCTGACTTGTTATTGGCCCATGTTTGCCAATCGATCATCTTGCTGTATAAGGCCCATTGATATCTGCCCGTAGAAGGCCCATTGTTTCTCTGCCCGTAGAAGGCCCATGTTTCTCTGCCCGTAGAAGGCCCATCGCTTTTCTGCCCGTGGGAGGCCCAAATGTCACTACAATAAATACTAGCCCATGGTTATTGTGGCCTAGTTTTAAAAAATAGGTTATTGCAGCCAATAGCAAACCGCGGAAAAAGAACTGCAATGACTACAAGCAAACAAATAAACAAGACAACAAGGAAATAAATAAGCAAGCAACTTACGCTAGGCTATCATGGCTATCGCACATATTACATCCACTGGGCATCAAAGTTCGCCACCAGTGCAAATAAACGCGCCGACAAAAGAATATACAAAACTGAGAACACTTGAGAAGGCACTAGGCCTGGCCAGGTCGGGCCCCCCAAACAGCTGAAGAAGCTGAGTAGACCTCAGTTGTGTCAACGATAGATGCATCAACACTAGATTTAAGGCATGATGGTGCGCACGGCAGTCCTCTGACATCTTCATTGCATCTTTGACTTCAAGTCGGAGCTGAGCTGAAGCAAGCCTTTCCGCTTTAAGTTGAGAATGAAGAAGTCGAACTAATTGAGGCAGCGACTGCACAGAGGTTGATGAGGACATCAATACCATTGTTACACCCACAGCCCCTACTGCTACATATACTGGACCAATTACTAGAGCTCGCGCACGCCAATTAAATTATCAGGTACTTTCGTTTCTTGGTAATGATTCTAATGTTCATGAGAATATGATGCTGCCTAAATTGGATACATTTGTTTTGCTTACAAATGAATGCCCTAGCTTGGAGAAGGATGGACATTGGAGCAAGAACAAGCATGGAGATAATGCCATGCGCAAAGGGGAACAAACGGAGTTACAAGTGATGATTTCAGGACTTTGAAGCCACCATAATGGGTGCATGAAGCCTTGGACGAAATATACAAGATGCTACTTCATAAATGTCGTCCCGAGGCTATTCTAGGTGCTGCGTCACCTTATTAGTGGGCCAGGCCCATGTAATTTCGAAATACTTAAGTATAGGCTGTTTTTAGAGTCCGTATGTGTGGGGAAACAAGAGTTAGGGTTGATTTCGGACCCCTCCACCAAGGGCCACGAAATTCCCCCCCTCTTCCTCCATATATACAGCCCTTAGGGCACCGTTTAGACCTTGGGTTTTGTTTAGATTAAAAGTTCGCCATAGTTGCAACTTCGCGTACTTCGTTTGTGTTCAACGACCAGACAAAGGCGTCACAGAACCCCACCTTGATCAATAAAGCTTTCATCTTATATTCGCAATATCCAGAATGCAATCTCAGTTTCTTGCTTGTTCTTCGTTTGC
>JAHIAM010000458.1:0-48900 GCA_021605205.1 Aegilops longissima
GTTGGCCCTTCGCTCAATATTTGGGAAGAGGCCCGGAGACGCCGCCTATAAATAGGAGTAGCCACACTCGAGTAGGAGGGACGATTGGATAGATCTAGCATTTTGGAATCCGAGAGAGAGAGAGAGAACGATCCTCAAGCTAAAGCGACGGGACACCACTTAGCAGTTCATCACACCCCACCAGAGCAGACCATAGAGGCTGTTCTTCCTATCTTCATTCTTCATCAGCCCGGAGGTAATCCACCACACCACAAACTAAGTAGGGTATTACACCTAGCAGTGGCCCGAACTAGTATAAATCTTGCGTCTCTTGTGTTGTTCTTGAGTAGTTTAGGTCCCTGCGATTCGTGAGGAGTGCACGAGGCAGGGGAGGAATTGGATCTCAGCGGACCCCGGAGTTCGAACCTTAAGGGTCTGCCGGAACCCGAAATCCGACAAAGTCCCGGTTCTAAGCCGTAAAGCATGGTGCACTAAACTATCAAAGAGTCATCATATCGAGCTTGCAAAATGTTCATAACGTTTGTATCTGCTCCTGCAACAAGTTTGTCACCCAGTGGTGCATCAAGGACATAATTCTTCTATGCAGCAACGAGGATAATCCTCCGATCACGGTGTAGCGACCGGACCTCAAACAGTCTGATCTTTGTGCATCAGTGTCATCCCTGGATCGGTAATCTTGTACGCATAGTACTTGAGGATTTATAACGAGTGTAATGTCACTTATTACACGAATGTCTCAAAATAGAACTTATTACAATGAATATGGCTTAAGGCCATCTAAAAGCGATAACAGCGGAAGGCTTGGAAGATAAAGTGAGTCCATCAACTCCATGGCATCATTGAGTGAAAGACAATGACCTATGGCTCCTTACTGGAAGTAAATGCGAAAAGTACGCAACATGAGCGTTAACGACTGAAATGGGTTAGCACATGGAATATCTGGCAATGTAACACAAGAGAGTAATGAACAGAATAGTTGCTATCACTACATGCATATTTGGCTGGTGGTAAGCTCTATGGTTAATATGTTTTTTGAAAAGCCAATTTTACCCTAAAACAAAGAAATAAATTTTATTTAACTATCATGGTGGTTGTTAAACATTGAGAAGGTTCCTCCAACTCAATCCCAATTTAGCATCATCATTAAACCCAATCAAATTATATAAGAGTGATGAGATCAACATGATAATCCAAGAACTAGATACTCAAACGTCCATAACGGGACACGGCTAACCATGATTAGTTTGTACACTTTCTGCGAGAGGTTTGCACTTTTCCACAAGACTAGAATACATCCATGGTGAAGATTGAGACAAGTCTTCTGAAGCATTAACTCTACGCTTTGGTGAAGCAGTACCACCTAGAACCCACTACATCGCTAGTCTACCTCAACTTACTCAACTATGCGAGCCCATAATGGCTTGTGGCTGCTACAGTTTCTAGCATGAATAATATTATGATCCTTTGAGCACGGGTGGCGGACCGTAGGATGATCACACGGGTTCTCCGGGATATCCTAAGACAACCTTTGGATTCTCGGTGCCCCAAGAAATCCACCCGGATGTGTATTTAAGTTGCCACCTTAAGTTGAACCATTAATTAACAAACTCACATCATCATGGATACACTCAAACCCAATCCCGTCTACTAGCATAGCATAGCAATATAAACAGCGTAGAAGTAACTCCCATAGGTTTGATGATAAGCGGGTAAATAGGTACTACCTCATCTACTTCCCAAAACCCACAAGTTAATCAAATCCTAACCATGCAATTGTTTGAGGATTGATCTAATGCAATAAAGCTGGGTAGTAAAGAGGTATGATCAAAGTGTTATTTGCCTTGCGATGATCCGTGAAACCTAGAGACTCGTAGTAGCACGCCGCTTTCGGGTACTCTATCGCAAACAAACAAGCATACAATAAGCACTCAACTAGAAGCACGGGTAAAACTCAAATAAGAGATCTAACGGAAAGTTCAACTTAAGAACTCCGGTTTGCAAAAAGAATCAAATCAAGCGAAGCAACAAAACTAAAACTACTGAAGAAACAAGATCCTTTACTAATCTGGACTTAAGTCAAATTTTACTGATAGCAAAATCTTGTTCAAGTTGGTTAAACAGAAGAGGGTTTGAAGCGAAGATCTAGGCGCTTGAACACTTTGATTCGATAAATGGCGAAAAGATAAACTAAAGCGAAAATCGGGTTGACAATCACGATCGAAAATAATCGAGGAAAAACCACGGAATAAGAAAAAAGCGTGAGCGTTATTTACATGCTGACTAGCGAGTGAAAACAGTTCCTTAAAAGCGAGCGTCTGAGCAGGAGTTAAGCTAAATAACTAAACCGGTAAAAACCGATCTCAAAAAATATATAACATGGTATCTAAAAAAACCGGCTACCTCGGATTCCGCGTGGCGTGGCGGTGGTCAACTTCTGGCCGAGGTGGGAGGCGTGGCGGCGTCCGGCGCCAGCCGCGGGTCAGGCCTTGGCGGAGGCAGCAGCGACAGCGATGGCGTGATCGCGGAGTTAGAGGTTAGGGTTCGATTCTTGGTGGCCGGGTGGGCTGGGGTGAGCTGCGGGATCGTGGTGACTTATAGGCGTGGGCATGGGAAGTCCTAGTCGGGTATGGCCGACTAATTGATTGACTTTAAAAAAACCATGCAGAAAAACAAAGAAAAGAAATACTAAATGGACTCCAAAATCTGAAATAAATTTCCCGTCCTCTAAAAATCTAGGACAAGGTGAACATTTATTTAGGACTCTAATACTGATGAAAAGCATATTTTCCTAATTCAAATAAAATAGCGACAAAAACTCTGAATAAAATCTCATTTGATTTTAATATTAAATCTCAAATATTTCTTTATTTTGGGGAAGTCATTTTGTCCCCTCTCTTCTATTTTCATAAAGAAATATTCGAAGAGAAAATAATTAAAATCAAACGATCCTCTTTTCAAAATTTGAGAAAACTAAAATATGAAAATAACGAAATCCCCAACTCTCTCCGTGGGTCCTTGAGGTGCGTAGAATTTGTAGTATCAAGCCAAAATGCAATAAAATATGATATGCAATGATGATCTAATGTATAACATTCCAAATTGAAAATTTGGGATGTTACACACGGACCCAGTCCGCATCATTGCTAGTATCATCTTTCAACTTAGTTTTCTCTAGGAACATATCAAAAATAAAACAGGGAAGCTATACGTGAGCTATTGATCTACAACATAGATATGCAAATGCTATCAGGACTAAGTTCATGATAAATTAAGTTCAATTAATCAAATTACTTAAGAACTCCCACTTAGATAGACACCCTCAAGTCATCTAAATGATATGTGATCGAAATCAACTAAACCATGTCCGATCATCACGTGAGATGGAGTAGTCATCGATGGTGAACATCTCTATGTTGATCATATCTACTATATGATTCACTTTTGACCTTTTGGTCTCTAGTGTTCCGAGGCCATGTCTGTACATGTCAGGCTCGTCAAATTTAACCTGAGTATTCCGCATGTGCAAAACTGTCTTGCACCCACTGTATGTGAACGTAGAGCCTATCACACCCGATCATCACGTTGTGTCTCAACACGACGAACTATCACAACAGTGCATACTCAGGGAGAACACTTATACCTTCAAATTTTAGTTAACGGATCATCTTATAATGCTACCGCCGTACTAAGCAAAATAAGATGCATAAAAGATAAACATCACATGCAATCAAAATATGTGACATGATATGGCCGTCATCATCTTGTGCTTTTGATCTCCATCTCCAAAGCATCGTCATGATCTCCATCGTCACTGGCTCGACACCTTGATCTCCATTGTAGCGTCGTGGTCGTCTTGCCAATTATTGCTTCTACAACTATCGCTAACGCATACTGATAAAGTAAAGCAATTACATGGCGTGCATTTCATACAATAAAGAGACAACCATAAGGCTCTTGCCAGTTGTCGATAACTTTTACAAAACATGATCATCTCATACAAGAATGTATATCACATCATGTCTTGGCCATATCACATCACAACATGCCCTGAAAAAACAAGTTATACTTTCTCTACTTTGTTGTTGCAAGTTTTACGTGGCTGCTACGGGCTTCTAGCAAGAACCTTTGTTACCTCGCATCAAAACCTAGCGGTGATTTATCAAGTTTGCTGTTTTAACCTTCAACAAGGACCGACCCGCAGTCAAATTCGATTCAACTAAAGTAGGAGAAATGAACACCCGCTAGTCACCTTTATGCAAAACTAGTTGCATGTCATCGGTGGAACCGGTCTCATGGACATGGTCATGTAAGGTTGGTCGGGCCGCTTCATCCAACAATACCGCCCGAATAAAATAAGACATTGGTGGTAAGCGTATGATGATCATCGCCCACAACTCTTTGTGTTCTACTACGTGCATATCATCTCGCATACACTGGCTCGGATGCCTTTGTTGGGGAGCGTAGCATGCAATTTCAAAAAAAATCCTTCGCTAACTCAAGATATATATGGGAGATGCATAGCAAGGAGAGGGGGAGAGTGTGTCCACATACCCTCATAGACCAAAAGCGGAACCATTTGATAACACGGTTGACGTAGTCGAACTTCTTCTAGATCCGACTGATCAAGCACCGAACATCTGGCACCTCAAGTTCTGCACGTTCATTCGATGGCATCCTCGTCCTCTTGATCCAGCAAAGGTGTGAGGAAGAAGATAAGTTCGTCGGCCCTGACCTTGGCGTGGTGCGGTGATGGTGAAGTGATCCGTGCGAGGCCGCCTAAGCACTGAATATGGTGGAGGCGTAAATTATGGAGGCGCGCACACGGCTAACAATTGTTGGTGTGTGTTCTTCAAGCCCCTCCTCCTCATATGTAGTAGGAGGGAGAGGGATAGGCCGAGGGATGACCCAAGTGGGGCAGAATCCCGCAGGCTCTGCCCTAGTTCGCCCCCTTGTTGGGGAGCGTTGCGAGAAAATTAAAAATTTTCCTACGGTTTCACCAAGATCCATCTATGAGTTCATCTAAACAGCGAGTCAAGGGGTGAGTTTGCATCTACATACCACTTGTAGATCGAGTGCGGGCGTTCAAGGGATGGTGATGATGGAGTCGTACTCGCCGTGATTCGGATCACCGATGACCAAGTGCTGAGCGGACAGCACCTCCGCGTTCAACACACGTGCAGTGCAGACGGCGTCTCCTCCGTCTTGATCCAGCAAGGAGGAAGGAGAGGTTGAGGAAGACAGCTCCAGCGGCATCACTGCAGGCGTGGTGTTGTTGGTGCAGCAGTACTCCGACAGGGCTTCGCCAAGCACGTACGGAGGAGGAGAGGTGTTGGGGAGGGGAAGGGCTGCGCCTTGGCTTGTGTGTTCAGCCCTCCCCTCACCCCTCTATTTATAGGGGAAGGGGCAGGGGCGGCCCCTCTAGATGGGATCTAGAGGGGCGGCGACCAGGGAGGGACTTGCCCCCAAGCAGAGGCGCCCCTCTAGGGTTCCCCCAAACCCTAGGCGCATGGGCCCAAGGGAAGGCGCCCAGCCCTCCGGGGCTGGCTCCTGCCACGCAGCCCATGTGGCCCCGGGAGGTGGCCCCTCCGGTGGACCCGGAACCCTTCCGGTGGCCCGGTACAATACCGATATGCCCGAAACTTTCCGGTGTCCGTTTGACAACTTCCCATATATAAATCTTTACCTCCGGACCCTTCGGAACTCCTCGTGACGTCCAGGGATCTCATCGGGACTCGAACAACATTCGGTAATCACATACAAGTCTTCCTAATAACCCTAGCGTCACCGAACCTTAAGTGTGTAGACCCTACGGGTTCGGGAGACATCTGAGACATGACCGAGGCGGCTCTCGGTCAATAACCAACAGCGGGATCTGGATACCCATGTTGGCTCCCACATGCTCCTCGATGATGTCATCGGATGAACCACGATGTCGAGTTCAAGCAACCCGTATACTATTCCCTTTGTCAATCGATGCGTTACATGCGAGACTTCGATCGTCGGTATCCCAATACCTCGTTCGGTCTCGTTACGGCAAGTCACTTTACTCGTGCCGTAATGCATGATCCGTGACCAAACACTTGGTCACTTTGAGCTCATTATGATGATGCATTACCGAGTGGGCCGAGATACCTCTCCGTCATGCGGAGTGACAAATCCGATCTCGATCCGTGTCAACCAGCAGACACTTTCGGAGATACCTGTAGTGCACCTTTATAGTCACCCGATTCGTTGTGGCGTTTGGTACACCAAAGCACTCCTACGGTATCCGGGAGTTACGATCTCATGGTCTAAGGAAGAGATACTTGACATTGAAAAAGCTCTAGCAAAATGAACTACGATCTTGTGCTATGCTTAGGATTGGGTCTTGTCCATCACGTCATTCTCCTAATGGCGTGATCCGTTATCAATGACATCGATGTCCATAGTCGGGAAACCATGACTATCTGTTGACCAACGAGCTAGTCAACTAGAGGCTTACTAGGGGCGTATTGTGGTCTATGTATTCACACGTGTATTACGATTTCCGGATAATACAATTATAGCATGAATAAAGACAATTATCATGAACAAGGAAATATAATAATAATGCTTTTATTATTGCCTCTAGGGCATATTTCCAACAGTCTCCCACTTGCACTAGAGTCAATAATCTAGTTACATTGTGATGAATCGAACACCCATAGAGTTTGGTGTTGATCATGTTTTGCCTTGCGGAAGAGGTTTAGTCAGCGGATCTGCGACATTCAGATCCGTATGCACTTTCAAATTTCTATGTCTCCATCTTGAACATTTTCACGGATGGAGTTGAGCGGCAACGATGTGCTGGTCTTCTTGTGAAACCTGGGCTCCTTGGCAAGTGCAATAGCTCGGTGTTGTCAAAGAAGAGTTTGATCGGCCCGACGCATTGGGTATGACTCTAGGTCGGTGATGAACTCCTTCACCCAAATTGCTTCATCGCTGCCTCCGAGGCTGCCATGTACTCCGCTTCACATGTAGATCCCGCCGGCGCTCTGCTTGCATTTGCACCAGCTTCTTGCTCCACCATTCAACATATACGTATCCGGTTTGTGACTTAGAGTCATCCAGATCGTGTCGAAGCTAAGCGTCGGCGTAACCCTTCTGACGAGCTCTTCGTCACCTCCATAAACGAAACATGTCCTTTGTCCTTTTCGGTACCAGGATATTCTTGACCGCTGTCGGTGTTCCTTGCGGGATTACTTTGGTACCTTCCTACCAAACTTACGGCAAGGTTTACATCAGGTGCGGTACACAGCATGGCATACATAATAGATCCTATGGCTGAGGCATAGGGGATGACACTCATCTCTTCTTTATCTTTTGCCGTGGTGGGCATTGAGCTGAGCTCAATCTCACACCTTGCGATCAGGCAAGAACCCTTTCTTGGACTGATCCATTTGAACTTCTTCAAAATCTTATCAAGGTATGTGCTTTGTGAAAGACCTATGAGGCGTCTCGATCTATCTCTATAGATCTTGATGCCTAATATATAAGCAGCTTCTCCAAGGTCCTTCATTGAAAAACTTTTATTCAAGTAGGCCTTAATGTTGTCCAAGAGTTCTATATCATTTCCCATCAAAAGTATGTCATCTACATATAATATGAGAAATGCTCTGAGCTCCCACTCACTTTCTTATAAGCAGGCTTCTCCATAAGTGCATAAGCGCTTTGATCATCTCATCAGCGAATGTTCTAACTCGAGATGCTTGCACCAGCCCATAAATGGATCGTTGGAGCTTGCATACTTTGTTAGCATTCTTAGGATCGACAAAACCTTCCGGCTGCATCATATACAGCTCTTCCTTAAGATAACCGTTAAGGCAGCTGTTTTGGCGTCCATCTGCCATATCTCATAATCATAGTATCGGCAATTGCTAACATGATTCGGACGGACTTAAGCTTAGCTACGGGAGAAAGTCTCATCGTAGTCAATCCCTTGAACTTGCCGATAACCTTAGCGACAAGTCGAGCTTTATAGATGGTGACATTACCATCGCGTCCGTCTTCTTCTTAAAGATCCATTTGTTTTCTATCGCTCGCCGATCATCGACACAAGTCTGTCAAAGTCCATACTTTGTTTTCATACATGGATCCTATCTCGGATTGCATGGCTTCAAGCCATTTGTTGGAATCTGGGCCGCCATCGCTTCTTCATAGTTGAAGGTTCACCGTTGTCTAACAACATGATTTCCGGGACAGGGTTGCCGTACCACTGCAGTGCGGAGCGTGTCCTTGTGGACCTCTGAAGTTCGGTAGCAACTTGATCCGAAGTACCTTGATCATCATCATTATTTTCCTCTTCATTGGTGTAGGCATCACGGAACATTTTCTGAGCTGCACTACTATCCCGTTCAAGAGGTAGTACTTCATCGAGTTCTACTTTCCTCCACTTACTTCTTCGAGAGAAACTCTTTTCGAAAGGATCCGTTCTTGGCAACAAAGATCTTGCCCTCGGATCTTAAGTAGAAGGTATACCCAATGGTTTCTTTAGGGTATCCTATGAAGGCGCATTTTCCGACTTGGGTTCGAGCTTTTCAGGTTGAAGTTTCTTGACATAAGCATCGCATCCCCAAACTTTTAGAAGCGACAGACAGGTTTCTTCCCAAACCATAATTCATACGGTGTCGTCTCAGCGGTTTAGGCGGTGCCCTATTTAAAGTGAATGTAGCTGTCTCTAGGCGTATCCCCAAAATGATAGCGGTAAATCGGTAAGAGACATCATGGATCGCACCATATCCAATAGAGTGCGATTCGACGTTCGGACACACCGTTCTGTTGAGGTGTTCGAGTAGCGTGAGTTGTGAAACGATTCCACATTTTCTTAAGTGTGTACCAAATTCGTGACTTAAATATTCTCCTCCACGATCCGATCGTAAGAATTTTATCTTTCGGTCACGTTGATTCTCTACTTCATTCTGAAATTCCTTGAACTTTTCAAAGGTCTCGGACTTGTGTTTCATCAAGTAGACATACCCATATCTACTCAAGTCATCTGTGAGAGTGAGAACATAACGATATCCTCCATGAGCCTCAACACTCATTGGACCGCGCACATCGGTATGTATGATTTCCAACAAGTTGGTTGCTCGCTCCATTGTTCGGAGAAGCGGAGTCTTGGTCATTTGCCCATGAGGCATGGTTCGCATGTGTCAAATGATTCATAATCGAGAGACTCTAAAGTCCATCAGCATGGAGCTTCTTCATGCGCTTGACACCAATGTGACCAAAGCGGCAATGCCACAAGTATGTGGGACTATCGTTATCAACTTTACATCTTTTGGTATTCACGCTATGAATATGTGTAACATTACGTTCGAGATTCATTAAGAATAAACCATTGACCATCGAACATGACCATAAAACATATCTCTCATATAAATAGAACAACCATTATTCTCGGTTTAAATGAGTAGCCATCTCGTATCAAGCGAGATCCGGATACAATGTTCATGCTCAAACTTGGCACCAAATAACAATTATTAAGGTTCAAAACTAATCCGTAGGTAAATGTAGAGGTAGCGTGCGGCGGCGATCACATCGACTCTGGAACCATTCCCGCAGCGCATCATCACCTCGTCTTCGCCCGATCTCCGCTTATTCCGCAGCTCTGCTGTGAGTTACAAATATGAACAGCGGCACGGTATCAAATACCGGGAGTTACTCGAGTCTTGGTAAGGTACACATCAATTACATGTATATCAAATATACCTTTGGTGTTGCGGCCTTCTTATCCGCTAAGTATTTGGGGCAGTTCCGCTTCGGTGACCCTTCCCTTGCAATAAAAGCACTCGGTCTCGGGCTTGGGTCCATTCTTTGACTTCTTCCGGCAACTGGCTTACTTGGGTAGCGGCAACATCTTTGCCGTCCTTCTTGAAGTTCTTCTTACCCTTGCCCTTCTTGAACTTAGTGGTCTTATTGACCATCAACACTTGATGTTCTTTCTTGATTTCAACCTCTGCTGACTTCAGCATTGAAAATACTTCAGGAATGGTCTTCACCATCCCCGCATATTGTAGTTCATCACAAAGCTCTTGTAGCTTGGTGGGAGCGGTTGAAGGATTCTGTCAATGACCGCCTCATCCGGGAGGTTAATGTCCAGTGGGACGGGCGGTTGTGCAACCGGACATTTTGAGTATGTGCTCCTTGACAGAACTATTTTCCTCCATCTTACAACTATAGAACTTGTCGGAGACTTCATATCTCGACCGGGCATGAGCTTGGAAAACTAGTTTCAGCTCCTCGAACATCTCATATGCTCCGTGTTGCTCAAAAGCGCTTTTGGAGCCCGGTTCTAAGTTGTAAAGCATGCGCCTTGAGCGAGGGAGTAATCATCATGCGAGACTGCCAAGCATTCATAATGTCTTGGTTCTGCAGGATGGGGCGTCACCTAGCGGTCCTTCTAGGACATATTGTTTCTGGCAGCTATGAGGATGATCCTCGGGTTCGGACCCGATCCGTATAGTTGCTGCCATCATCTTTCAACTTGGTTTTCTCTAGAGCAGCGTTGAAGTTCAAGTTGACATGGCGTTGGCCATTTGATCTACAAGACATATTATGCAAAAAATTTAGACTAAGTTCATGATAATTAAGTTCATCTAATCAAATTATTTTAATGAACTCCCACTCAGATTAGACATCCCTCTAGTCATCTAAGTGTTACGATCCGAGTCGACTAGGCCGTGTCCGATCATCACGTGAGACGGACTAGTCATCGTCGGTGAACATTCTCATGTTGATCGTATCTTCCATATGACTCGTGTTCGACCTTTCGGTCTCCGTGTTCGAGGCCATGTCTGTACATGCTAGGCTCGTCAAGTTAACCCTAAGTGTTTTGCATGTGTAAAACTGTCTTACACCGTTGTATGTGAGCGTAAGGATCTATCACACCCGATCATCACGTGGTGCTTGAAGCGACGAACTTTAGCAGCGGTGCACAGTTAGGGAGAACACTTCTTGATATTGTTGTGAGGATCATCTTATTTACTACCGTCGTTCTAAGTAAACAAGATGCATAAACATAATAAACATCACATGCAATTATATAGTAGTGACATGATATGGCCAATATCATATAGCTCCATTGATCTCCATCTTGGGGCTCCATGATCATCTTGTCACCGGCATGACACCATGATCTCCATCATCATGATCTCCATCATCGTGTCTTCATGAAGTTGTCGCCAGCGACTACTTCTACTTCTATGGCTAACGCGTTTAGCAATAAAGTAAAGTAATTTACATGGCGTTCTTCAATGACACATGGTCATACAAAAATAAAGACAACTCCTATGGCTCCTGCGGTTGTCATACTCATCGACATGCAAGTCGTGATTCCTATTACAAGAACATGATCTCATACATCACAATATGTCATTCATCATTCATCACAACTTGGCCATATCACATCACATGACAATTGCTGCAAAAACAAGTTAGGCGTCCTCTAATTGTTGTTGCATCTTTTACGTGGCTGCAATTGGGTTCTAGCAAAACGTTTTCTTACCTCGAATAACCTGGCGTGATTTTGTCAACTTCTATTTACCCTTCATAAGGACCCTTTTCATCGAATCCGCTCCAACTAAAGTGGGAGAGCGGACACCCGACCACCTTATGCAACTAGTGCATGTCGATCGGTGGAACGGTCTCACGTAGCGTCGTGTAAGGTTGGTCGGGCGCTTCATCCCACAATACCGCTGAAGCAAGATAAGACTAGTAGCGGCAAGCAAGTTGACAAGATCTCGCCCACAACCAAATTGTGTTCTACTCGTGCAATGAGAACTACGCATAGACCTAGCTCATGATGCCTTTGTTGGGAGCGTTGCAGAAAATTAAAATTTTCCTACGGTTTCACCAAGATCCATCTATGAGTTCATCTAAACAACGAGTCAAGGAGTGAGTTTGCATCTACATACCACTTGTAGATCGAGTGCGGAGCGTTCAAGGGATGGTGATGATGGAGTCGTACTTCGCCGTGATTGGATCACCGATGACCAAGTGCTGAGCGGACAGCACCTCGCGTTCAACACACGTGCAGTGCAGACGGCGTCTCCTCCGTCTTGATCCAGCAAGGAGGAAGGAGGTTGAGAAGACAGCTCAAGCGGCAGCGGCCGGCGTGGTGTTGTTGGTGCAGCGATCTCGGCGGGGCTTTGCCAAGCACGTGCGGAGGAGGAGAGGTGTTGGGGAGGGGAGGGGCTGCGCCTTGGCTTGTCTATTCAGCCCTTCCCTCACCCCTCTATTTATAGGGGAAGGGGCAAGGGGGGCCGGCCCCTCTAGATGGGATCTAGAGGCGGCGGCCGAGAGGGGACTTGCCCCCAAGCAGGCGCCCCTCTAGGGTTCCCAAACCCTAGGCATGGGCCCAAGGGGCGCGCCCAGCCCTCCAGGGGCTGGCTCCTGCCCCACGCAGCCCATGTGGCCCCGGGAGGTGGCCCCTCCGGTGGACCCGGAACCCTTCCGGTGGCCCTGGTACAATACCGATATGCCCCTGAAACTTTCCGGTGTCCGTTTGACAATTTCCCATATATAAATCTTTACCTCCGGACCCTTCCGGAACTCCTCGTGACGTCCGGGATCTCATCAGGGACTCAAACAACATTCGATAATCACATACAAGTCTTCCTAATAACCCTAAGCGTCACGAACCTTAAGTGTGTAGACCCTACGGGTTCGGGAGACATGTGAACATGACCGAGGCGGCTCTCGGTCAATAACCAACAGCGGGATCTGGATACCCATGTTGGCTCCACATGCTCCTCGATGATGTCATCGGATGAACCACGATGTCGAGATTCAAGCAACCCGTATACTATTCCCTTTGTCAATCGATGCGTTACATGCGAGACTTCGATCGTCGGTATCCCAATACCTCGTTCAGTCTCGTTACGGCAATCACTTTACTCGTACCGTAATGCATGATCCGTGACCAAGCACTTGGTCACTTTGAGCTCATTATGATGATGCATTACCGAGTGGGCCAGAGATACCTCTCCGTCATACGGGTGACAAATCCATCTCGATCCGTGTCAACCCAGACACTTTCGGAGATACCTGTAGTGCACCTTTATAGTCACCCGATTCGTTGTGATGTTTGGTACACCAAAGCACTCCTCGGTGTCCGGGAGTTACGATCTCATGGTCTAAGGAAGAGATACTTGACATTGAAAAAGCTCTAGCAAAACAAACTACGATCTTGTGCTATGCTTAGGATTGGGTCTTGTCCATCACGTCATTCTCCTAATGGCGTGATCCGTTATCAATGACATCGATGTCCATAGTCAGGAAACCATGACTATCTGTTGACCAACGAGCTAGTCAACTAGAGGCTTACTAGGGGCGTATTGTAGTCTATGTATTCACACGTGTATTACGATTTCCGGATAATACAATTATAGCATGAATAAAGACAATTATCATGAACAAGGAAATATAATAATAATGCTTTTATTATTGCCTCTAGGGCATATTCCAACACCCCCTTCCTTGTATAGGCGAGGAAGGAAGGGGAGGTGGCGCCCCTTTCCTTTCTCCATTGAGGAAGGGAAGAAAGGAGGACTTGCCTCCCCTTTCCTTTCCCTAGGGCTGGCGGCTTGGTGGAGGGCACACCAGCCCCTCGTGGGCTGGTTCGTCCCTTCCTTGGCCCATTAAGGCCATATCTTTGCCGGGGGTGTACGGAACCCCTTCCGGTGACCCTATATGTACCCGGTACCCTCAGTAACACTTTAGGTGTCCGAATACTATTGTCCTATATATCAATCTTTACCTCTCGGCCATTTCGAGACTCCTCGTCATGTTCGTGATATCATCCTAGGCTCCTAACAACATTCGGTCACCAAATCACATAACTCATATAATACTAAATCGTCATCGAACGTTAAGCGTGCAGACCCTACGGGTTCGAGAACTATGTAGACATGACCGAGACACCTCTCTAGTCAATAATCAATAGCGGAACCTGGATGCTTATATTGGTTCCTACATATTCAATGAATATCTTTATCGGTCGAACCGTTATGACAACATACATTATTCCCTTTGTCATCGGTATGTTACTTGCCCGAGATTCGATCGTCAGTATCCACATACCTAGTTCAATCTCGTTACAGGCAAGTCTCTTTACTCGTTCCATAATACATCATCTTGTAACTAACTCATTATTCACTTTGCATTAAAGGCTTCTTATGATGTGCATTACCGAGAGGGCCCAGAGATATCTCTCCGATACTCGGAGTGACAAATCATAATCTCGTTCTATGCCAACCCAAAAAACACCTTCGGAGATACCTATAGAGCATCTTTATAATCACCCAGTCACGTTGTGATGTTTTATAGCACACAAGGTATTCCTCCGGTGTCCGGGAGTTGCATAATCTGATAGTCGAAGGAATATGTATTTGACAGGAAGAAAGCAATAACAATAAAACTGAACGATCAATATGCTAAACTAACAGATGGGTCATGTCCATCACATCATTCTCCTAATGATGTGATACCGTTATCAAATGAAAAATCATGTCCATGGTTAGGAAACCTTAACCATCTTTGATCAACGAGCTAGTTAAGTAGAGGCTCACTAGGGACACGGTGTTTGTCTATGTATTCACACATGTATTTAGGTTTCCGGTTAATACAATTCTATCATGAATAATAAACATTTATCATGATATAAGGAAATATAAAATAACAACTCTATTATTGCCTCTAGGGCATATTTCCTTCAGAAGATTATATGTTCAGATCCATTATGATATTTAATACCCCTCTGATCTTGAGCATGATTATCATTTGTGAGTAGTTACTTTTGTTCTTGAGGTCACGGGAGAAATCTTGTTGCAAGTAATCACGTGAACTTGATATGTGTTCGATATTTTGATGATATGTATGTTGTGACTCCCTTCACTACAAAAAAATACACTTCCGTGATGATATGTGTTTGTCACAGTAGGTCGCGTTTTCTGTCATGCATGTACATCCATGACAAATTTATGACAGAATCAAGATAGTCATACCGGTGTTGTCGTAGAAGTGTTCCATGACATTGCCAAAATTATCATCACGGAAGTGTCCACTTCCATGACGATAAATCGTGTGTCGCGAAGTGCTTCCGTCAGGGTGACCGACACATGGCATCCACCGTAGCGAAGGCGCCGTTAAGCTATCGGGTCGGATTTTGGATCCGATAACCGTTAACAACCGACCAATGCCGATTTTCCGTGTAAAATTCTCATTGGTAGCGGATCAACGATCGAGATGGGCCTATGATATGTTGACACATGGACTGTCCCAAAAGTGGCCTAAAAGATTAGATGGGCGGCCCAACGAAAGACCCATAAGATTTAGCGGACCATAATGGGCGGCCTAGCTAAAAACCCACAAAATTTAGTGGACCATAATGGGCGGCCCGACTAAAGGCCCACAAGATTTTACAGAACCACAATGGGCAGGCCAGCTAAAGGCCCTGAATTTTGCCGACCATAATGGGCGGCCCAGCTAAAACCCAACATCTCTGTCAAATCGGCCCGTTAACGGCCTGTCCTAAACTTGTCATCAACGCGGCCCATGGTCGCCGGCCGTTAACGATCCGCTAAGTAATTGGGCTGAATGCGGCCGGTGTATTTCGGCTGTTAAAGGTCGGCTTCATTTGGGCCCATTCACGAGCAATCAAAACTTTCGGCCCATAAGCGACCGTGAAGGATTTGGGTCATATTCGGCCATGTTTGACATTACGGCTGTTAGAGGCCCACTATAGCTTTGGGCCACTTTCGACTGTTGTCATTTTCGGCCTGTTAGCGGGAGCGTAAACCATGGGCCATATGTGTTTAGCGTCATATCGGGCCCATTACGGCCCATATAAAATAGCGATAATCTAGCCCGACGAAGTTAGGCCTGTTAAAGGCCCGTGTATTAGGTCGGCACATTCTGACCCGTCAATTTGACTGTTAAAGTCCGATGGGTTATTTGGCTGTCGGGCCCAATCTCACTTTTGGTCTATTAAAGGCCCATGTAGTTTATCTTTCGAGATATTTACACAATAAGCGGCCTATTTTTCTTGAGGGCCCAAATTATGTTTAGGCACATTAAAGGCCCACTATGGGCCAGGCCTACGAGAAAAATATGAAAGCTTATGCTGATTTAGGCGAGATATTTTAGTGGGCTACATGCCAATTCGACCCGTAATCATTTTAGCCCAATTGGAATGGGCCCGGCGAATGTTGGCTTGTTGAGCTCCTATGAAGATTTCAGCGGATTACATTACTAAGATAAACCTACACTATACAAAAATAGCGTCGTAATTCTGCGGCACGAGGCAGCATCATAAATGTTGTATCACAACAAAATAAATTCAACCATACAACAAAAGGCTGTTGGCATAAAGTTTCTGATCCTTCGAGATAAAAGCACCATCGGATGTATAGAAGCACAGATCATTTGACACGAGTGCTAATGTTTGGCTGTAGAATCTAATGGAGCAACACGATCTCCACCTTTTTCGCCATTGCTCTTGAACAACGAAGCAAATTTACGATAGTCGATTTCAAAACCATTCATATCTTGGCGATATTTCTCAACCACTATTCTTGTTTCGAAAAAACGTCCATTACGGATTGGAATTTTATGCGGAGCACAGATATATCACTCTGTCTAGCGGGAAGATTTTGTTCGATGGCGATTTGGGCGAGGTTACCTTGACAACCAACCAAAATTACGCGAGGAAGGTGCTTTTTGCCTTTATTAGTGGAGAGATACTAACGCCTTGCGGCAAGAGGTGACATTGTGCTGTAGTAGCCTCGTCACCTTCAGGTGGTTGTGGCTGTTCAATCATTTGTTCCATAGCTTCGAAAGTTTGAACTTGTAGATTAGTGTACGGATAAGTTACTAATGAGACAAAACAAACAAAGTAGGTTAAACGTTTATACATAACTTATTTTGGTGAACTACTGTAATACATTAGCATGTATTGTAGTGCCAACTACATAATAAAACTTTCGGAAATATGTCCATGTAGCATGCCTAATGTATTGTCTATTTCCTCACATTCGTTGACATTTAAGGATAAAGAGACATGGTTTAAAGTAGGATGAACATAGTATGACATCATTCATATCATGGGCAAACAGATATAAAACAAACAGGCTATTTTATCATTGTGTGCGCACGTGAATATAACAACTAGATTACAGATCAAGACCAAAAGAATATCATTCATCTCTTTTAAACCATGTAAGGTGAAATGATACGTTAAGACAAGCTGTGAATAAAAGTGAGCAGAGTAGCGACATTGGCTGCAAACCAAGTAGTTAAATGAACACATCACAGTACCAATCAGTTCAAGGCAGGGAGGGTAAGGACTTTAGCAATGGCTTGAACTGGTGTGCTCATGCCCTTCATCTTCTTTGGTGTGGCAATCCTTGAAGATTTACTTGCATTGGTTCAGGTTCTTTTTGGTCGCACTTGCAGGTTTGCTCGTATTTGGAACAAGTCAATATAGATACGATAATGTGGCACAAAAAAAGAAGGAAGTAGCAGCTATTTACAAGAGCCTCGCGATGTGCAATATAGCTACGAGATCACTGTGGTGCATTGGAATTTCACTTTAGAACCGTTGGTTTTGTTCTTCAAACAGTTAGCCTAGAAGAAGATACACTTTAAAGCACATACATAAATACAAGTTCAATATGTGGTGCGATCAAATACATATAGCCTACGATACTTTGGATCAGACCGGTGTTTAAGAGGGCTGTCCGTCTTCATCGTAATATATTCCACTTGAGATGTTTGGGCGATTTCATTGTTAGCCTTGCCTTCAAAGTGAGATTTTCTAAGGTGGTACCGATCTTGTCATGAGAGCGGTGAAAAACATGAGTGCATGCTTGTCTAGTTGCATCATCTTTCGGATCAACTTGAACCTCATCTGTTGAAAAAGAATGTGAGTCTTATTAGGAGGAGGCTAGAAAGTATGGGACGAGCAAGACAATATTACTAATTGCGATGAATAACATTACTTACGGATAAATGGTCAAGGAAGGTGTTAAAGCTGGGTATTGTCTTTCTCATTCTGTCTTTGGATCCACGTTGGGAGGATCGTGCATGACACCTACGACAGCGGCTGCCTCGATACTAACTTGGCTGACTCTGTAGCATCACATGGCCTTTTTCAACCTGCCTCACAATGGATCTCCATTCTTCCTCCTTTAGATTTTGTTAATCTGTCAAGCATTATCCCTGATGTTTGTTTCCGCTTGCGTCGTGGTGCTAGTTTAACAACGAATATGGAAAGTGTTAGTGTACATCAAGCTGTGAGAGTACATATAAAGGGCATGCAACTACAACTTGACTCGATCGAGTACCATCTTGGTGTTGATGCTCATGAGTTCATCTGATCTTGCCAAGTCTGTTGTGTCGTGATTGCCGGAGTAGTGTTAGGTGTGAAGGCAGCTTGGGGCGGCAGTTCGAACAAGCGAGCAGTGGCTTGGTTGAGATCTTTGAGTGCAGTTAAGCGGATCTGCAGGTGGTGGAAGCGGTAATCTTGTGTTTGTAGATTTAGCGGTGGACTTGGACCTTCTCTTGCACTATAAGTACCAGCAGAATCTCGACGGAAGAACCTTTTCCGTTTCACCGACGAGTAACACCTCCCTACTATATTATTTTCCTTGCTCTTTTTGACTTTGCCATGTCAAGCTGTACCCACAACACAAAAGAATAAATTCACTCTTGAACTCATTGATGCATGATCTGAGACAAGCAATACTTTGATGTAAGACAACCGTATGAGGATGGAATATGTAAGAAAAAGCAGGGCTGACATGACATATTCACAGCTACGATGTGCAAACTAAGCAGAAGGATTTTCAAGAAAATAGAAGTAATGCAAGCTAGACACCATATGAAAGATGCAACCAATATTACTCTGCCAAGTTAAAGTGTCTTGTCATAAGTGGCAATTCAAAAAATTAGAAGCGATACAACGTAGAAATCAATGCAAGATGCAAACCACTATCAAACTGCCATGTTAAAAGCGTCCAATCATGAGTGGTGATGCGGGATACACAACAGCAGTACTTTGATGTAAGAACATGGTATTATAGATAGATGCGAGTGTATTCTAGAACCTGAGCCATGTCATATGCACATGTATAGCGTATAAACTCAGCAAGTGCAATTTAATCAAAATAGAAGAAATACAGGCTAGACAACATATGCAACATGAAACCAATTATCACACTTGTCAACTTAGAGCAAGCACCTGCGATGGTGGAGTCACGGAGATGAACTCATCATGTAGACTTGGGACTTCAACTTCATTAGCGATGGCGATGGAAAATCTAGAGAGTCTCTGTTTGCGTCGGTGCGGAGGACCACCAACATCCCTAACACTCTTTTCCTTCCTATTTTACGATATTGCCTTATGAAGTCAAAACCACAAGAAGATGAATAAAATTAGCTCTGCATAATTGGTTGATGCATGATACAGACGAACACTACTTTGATGTAAGGCAAGCACATGATAGGAGGATGGAATATATACAAAAAAGACAGCATTTCATATTCACACGTACAATAGCGTGTCTTATGGGTAGTAATCGTTGCGGTATAAGTTGTAAGCTACATAAATGCAATTCAACATAATCGGAAGCAATACAAACTAGACATCATCTGAAGAAAGCATAACCACATTATATGAGATTCAAGTAAGAGCAAGCACTTTGTGATGGTGGAGTAGGGGAGATGTGCTCATCATGTACATGTATGTTCTAGAAAGCGAGGAACACGTGTCATATTCATAGGCATTATGTGTAAAAAGTAAGCAGATGCAATTCAAGTTAGAAGCAATACAAGCTAGACATCATCGCAACATGCAACCACATATAATAGTGTCAAGTTAGAGCAAGCACCTGTGATGGTGGAGTAGGGAAGTCATCATCTACACAGCTCGTTGTTGTCCAGCCTTGTGTTGTCTTGCGAATCTTGTTGGGAGGATGGCGGAGTGGAATCTGTAGAGACCCCCTGTTTGAGTTGCTCAGAAGGACCACCATCATCCACTTGCGGACTAATTTCCTTCAGCTGTAATGATTTTGCATTGTGAAGTCAAACCGATAATAAAGGGATTAGAAACAACATAAGACACCATATGGAAGGTGCAATCAATATCACTTTCTGCCAAGTTAAAACTGTCTCGTCATAGGTGGCGTTCATCAAACTAGAAGCAATACATGCTAGAAATCATATTCAAGGCGCAAACCAATATCACCTGCCAACAAAAGGTGTCCCATCATAAGTGGTGATCACGGGATACACAAGAAGAGTAGTTTCATGTAAGAACATGGTGTGATAGACGGATATAGTATGTACCAAAAACAGGAAAGCGTGTCATATTCACATGTATCATGTGTAAGCTAAGTAGATGCAGTTTACACTAATTAGAAGCAATCTGAGCTAGACACCATATGCAACATGCAACCAGATATCCTGCTTGCCAAGTTAGAGCAAGCACCTTGGATGGTGGAGTAGGGGGCGGAGACTTGGACCTTGTAATGCACTATCGGTACAAGGAGAATCGATGCAGATGCTCCGTTTACGTTCTTGGAGGACCACCATCATCGCCTTCCTTACTCTTTTCCTTCCTCTTTCTTGATTTTGCCTTGTCAAGTCAAACCCACAAGAAAAAGGAATAAAATTTGCTCTTGAGAACTCATTGATGCATGATCTTGTGAACATTACTTTCATGTAAGGCAGCCGCATGATAGGAGGATGGAATATGTATGAAAAACAGGGGCGTGACATATTGACATGTATGATGTATAAAGTGTAAACTAAGCACAAGGTGCTTGAACTTATTAGAATCGATGCAAGCTAGAAACCATATGAAAGATGAAACCAATATCACTCTGCCAAATTAAAGGGTGCCTAACAAATGTATTTGACCAAATTAGAAGCAATACATGGCATGAGGCTAGAAATAATATGCAATATACAGCGAATAAAGGTGACTCATCGTAAGTGATTGATGCGAGGATCTGAGAAGAGGTAGTTTCATGTAAGAACAAGGTTAACACATAGATGTAGTGTGTACCAAAAATAGGAAGGCATGTCATATTCAGAGGTATAGTGTGTAAACTAAGCAGGTGCAATTTACCCTAATTAGAAGCATTAAAAGCTAGACACCGTATGCAACATGAAACCACATATCACCTTTGCAAAGTTAGAGCAAGCACACTGTGATGGTGGTGTGGGGAAGTCTTGACCTTCAGTGCAAGCTACGTTCAATATCTTCATTTAGGCTTGCGTTTCTTGAGAATCATGTGGAAGGATGAAATTGCATTCTTTATAAAGCATTGCATCTCATATTAACCAGCAGCGTGTTGTCTCATCATAAGCGATAGATGCGGGATACACAAGAACAGTGGTTTGATGTAAGAACATGGTGTGATAGGTAGATGTAGTATGTACCAAAAGCAGGAAGGCGTGTCATATTCACATGTATAATGTGTAACCTAAGGAGATGCAATTTAACAAATTAGGAGCATTGATGAGGGATACACAATAAAAGTAGTTTGATGTAAGAACATGGTTAATAGAAATCGTAGTATGTACAAAGCAGGAAGGCATGTCATATTCACGGGTATAATGTGTTAACTAAGCGGATGAAATTTACCTAATTAGAAGCATTACAAGAGTACGACACCATATGCAACATGCAACCACATATCACATTGCCAAGTAAGAGCAAGCACCTGCGATGGTGGTGTGGGGAATTGCGGTGATCAACTAGAAACTCGTTGACTATCTTCATTTAGCCTTGCCGTTTCTTGAGAATCATGTGGGGAGGATGACCTTGCACTCTTTAAGCAGTATGGGGTCTCACGGTAACCCACCGGGTGTTGTCTCATCATAAGTGATTGACGAGGGATACAAAAGAGCATTAGTTTGATGTACGAACATGGTTAATAGACATATGTAGTATGTATCAAAACAGGAAGGCATGTCATTATCAAAGGTATAATGTGTAAAGTCAGCGAGATGCAATTTAACCAAATTGGAAGCAATACAAGCTAGACACCATATGCAACATGCAACCACATTTGACAAGCGAATTTAAAGCAAGCACACAGGATGGTTGTGTGTGGCAATTGAGATCATCAAGCTGCAGAGCTCGTTTCTGTCTCCAACTGGCGACCTTTGCACCCGTTAGAACATTTGGAATGCTTAGTACTTATCTTGAATTACCTTTGGGCGACTTCATCTTTTCTTTTACGCATTCATCAACCTGCGTTAGAGTCTGAAATACCCATGCATAAAAAAACAATAGTGTGAGTATGGGTGAAATGTGTGCACAATTAATGCAGTGCAAAGGTAGCGAGATAGCAGGTCGGTGAGAAATAAATAGCGGAGACATATGATAGCTCTACAACATGCATGGAACACTAAATTACTACAGATTCTATAAATAACGATCATTTGAAAGCAAATAGGTCAGTCCATTTTTACTGCACCGTCAATGTACAAAAAAGCAGGCGATCGCCTTCATCTACCTCCGGCCGATTAGTATTGGCGATCTTCCTCAAAGCGCCCGGCGACCATCGGCCGATATTCCTCCCACTGTGCCCTCCTCGACCTCACCGCACCGCCGTGCTTGGCACCGCCCCACGGCCATCCATTCAAGCCCGCCGACCTCCGGATCGAGGCAAGCAACTCCTCGCCCCACCCGCTTCCCGGGAGTAGGCGGACTAGGTGCTCCAGCAGCGCTAAGCGAGTCTTGCTTCTTTTAATTGCAGTTCGTTGACCTGAATTGAAATCCAGGTAGACTCTTGACCTCTAGCAAAGGTGAAATAGTAAAGGGAGAAACCTTGTGCATTTAGTATCACGAAGAAGATGCAATAAGAAGCGCTCAACTAGTTTCTTTAAGTGGGATGAATACGGTGTGAGTGGAGCGTAAGATTTGCGAATATGGGAAGAGGTACCTCCTACTGCTGGCGAGTGCTATGTCCTCATACATTTTTCGGCGATCTTCTTGTTGTTGGCGGAAAGCAGAAGTTGTGGAGGAGCAGTGCAGCCTTGGACAAACCGATGGCCAAGTTATTGAGTGTGGTGCGGTGGCCGTGCAGCCGGCGGCGGGAAGCGAATCTAAGGTGGCGAGCGATGGCGTGGCGGGAACAGCTCGGTGCGGTGGGCGGTTGCGGCAGTGGAGCCGCAGCGATGGCGCGGGGCGGCGTGGTCGGAGTGGTTACGATGCGGCGCCGCGTCGGTGTCGGCGTCGTGGAAGCAGCTACGCCTCGGCTTCGACTGCTAAGTCCTTGAGGGTGTTGCGGTTGCGGTTGTGTTGGGCAGCGGCGTCGAGGTACCGGCTCGGCGTGATGGAGGAAGGCGGCGGTGGATTGGCTGCTATGGGGTGGAGGGCGGAGGAGGCTGGGGTTTGCGGCTGGTGGAAGGCGTTTTGGCGCAGCGGAGTATGAATGGGGAAGCGGAGGGGCGGGCAACTAAGGGGAACAATGTTTGGTTTGAGGCGCTTGTTTGAAATTTGAGAAAGTTACAAACTTTCCCCCATCTAAATTCGGACATATTGCGGGTTGAGGTAGAAACAGTCATGTCGGTGTCCCAAATGTGGGCGGGATAGATTTGACGGCGCATGGGTGGCGCCTGGCGTATGAATGCTTCTCTGGCGTCTTGGTGAAGTTACAAACCTACCTCGCTTTAGACCTTTGGACATCGGGCGATAGGCTACGGGCAGAGTCGGACGGTAATTTCCTACCACCAAAACATTAGTCTCATAGCGGTTTGGTGATCGAGAGGCCTATTTGGCGCTTCATTCAATATTTGGGAGCAGAAGCATTAACGTTTCGGTTCTCTTGAATTGAACTTTGAGTTTGTCAAACTTCACATATCTTTACTCTTGAAAATCCTAAAGCTATAATTATTTTGGAATGGAGAGGTACATTTCAATATACATTGTACTGCAGTATATATTAAAAAATATACAACTTACCTCAGTTCATGCATGGTTCCAAATATAATCTCCTTGGTTGCAACTTACCTCAGTTCATGCAACTTACCACGACTAGAAATGATGTGCCCACCACACTACACATAATCGGCCACTAAGAAAATAAGCATATACAATAGTACAACGATATCTAGCTCGATCGTCTCCATATTTTGTTGATGACAGCAGCGGACTTTGCATTTGATGCATGCTCCATATTTTGTTGGCGACACTTACGGTCATTATATTTGAGCGAAAAGCCACGATATAGTCCTTGGACTTCAGAATAAGCTCATCACGGTCACCACATACATTTTGTCGTGCTAACCAACATGTGGTTGGATGGTTAGAGGACAGTGGTTTCTCGAAGCCCACCAAGGTTAAAGTCCGGTGCTCGCATTTATCTTGTGTTAATTTCAGTATTTTACGGCGGCGTCGTTCGGTGGGAGAGGCGTTCCACTTTCGACTCTGAGGCACCTATGGTGACTTCGTAAAATCTCAAGATCATATATGCTGGCCCACTCTCGAAGGTGCTCATAGGGGTAGGGTTTTGCGTGTGTGCGCTTATAGCGGTGAGTGCTTGCGGCGTATATATGAGCCCTTTGCGTGCATGCCGTGTTAAACAAATACATATCATGATTATCGGTCCTTTGGCTCACCCGTACAACTCCGTATTTTGTTGATGACACAATCAATTGACCAGTCAAAGCGTTCCAGCGGCGCAACTAGTGTTGCACCATCGGTAGCGTAACCATAGGGGCCCACCATCAGCCCATTATATGAAAGAAAAAAATGGTAGTTTGACTTTGTAGGAGTACATTTTAGGGTGATCGTGCGGTCAGCAGCTCACCATACAGCTCCGTAATTTGTTGATAACACGATCAATTGACCGGTCAAGCGGTCCACATTCAGCAGCGCACATTACCATAGGGCCCACCCGTCGTAGCGTATATGAAGGATAGAAATGGTAATAAATTAGTGGTCGGTGGGTATTGAATCGTGAGACCTCGGTTGCTTGATCACCGGCGGTTGGGGCGTTCATTGGGCGGTGGGGTGGGGATCCCGGAGAAAAAGCTTCGGCCGAGGCTAGAGGATGGCGGTCCGGCGGACGGCGGTGGGGAATGGTTTCGGGGCGGGCGGGCCTTGGCGGCGAGGCTGGCAGTTCGAGCGGTGGTGGCTGGCGGCTCGGGGAGTTTGATGATAAGCTGGAGGCCCTTGATTTACGTATCCAACAATTTGGAAAATCTAATGACCAGAGATGAAAAGTGATTCGAGTGACGTGTAGCCTCACCCGCTGCGTACACACCGCCGCAAGACACGCCGCATAGAACACGCCGCAAGTGGCGTGCAACAACTTGGCTACGATACACGCCGCGCATCTTTGGCGTGCAACAAACTGCGTACACATGCACTCAAAACACGCACACGCACCCATGCATGCAACCTTTGAAGCGTGCCCTTGCGCATAAGTAACACTTTCGCCTTTGCATGCACACAGACACTGACGCGCAAGACACATGTTAAACCTATCGTGCATGCACCCTTTGTTAAGGACATGGATTATTCACGGGTATTAATCAATCTTATCTGTGATAAGCGAACATTGATGTTTCTGCGGTCTTTATGAATCTGGCGTATCGAGCGGGCTATCAACATAGTAGGCTTAGGCGGTACAATAGTACCACGATCGGCGGGCTATTAGCAGTTCCGTCATCAAATTCATAGCTGGAAGAGAGAATGAAGAGAAAAGGAGGCGGGCGGCGAGGTATCACCGGCTCGGCGCAGAAACAGAAATCGAACCTGCATGCAGCCGCATGCAGCCGTGTGAAACCTCTTGGCGCCTCTCCTTTCCACCAATGAGCATGCCTTCTTTCTTCTTTCACATGCAAGCATTAAATACCGAGTAGCTAGTTTACATCCATCTATTATATTAGTTGGCTATTATAAAGGCTCCAAGTGACATGGCATTGGTATATAGCCAGGTGGCTTTCTTATTAACCATGCCCTTATCTACATGAAAAGATGGCGTCACACTCAATGAACAATCATCGGTTTATGAAATGCCGCTTCGATGTACTGGCCACCAAAGGTTCCTCTGCGGTCGCTGCCTTCGTTGGAGTCAGCGACATGCAGGCCATGCACCCAAAGAGCCCTGCGTCGGTGGAAGAATGGCGCGGTATCCTGGTCGTGGTCGAGGCGCCACTTTCTAACTGCGCTGGTTGAACCGCCTCCGTGCGCATTCAAATGCCTCCATGAAACCGCCCGTGTGGAAGCCTAGAAACCCTCTGGACACCGTCCGTTCATGACCGGGCGGCGTTAAGCATAGCGCCCGGCGAGCTCTCCGTCCGCCGTCTATTTAATCTCCCTATTTAAGCGAAAGAGACGCCGGCCAAAAGAATCGCACACCTCGCCGCTCCCTATCTCCTCCACCATTTTGTCCACTCTTACAATGGCTTCGAACAGTAGTTATTCCGCATCAAGCGGCTGGGTAGCCGCGGATATGAGCCTATGCAGCGCTGATCCACCTCCCTCCCCTCGCCCGCCGGGCGATTTGCCGCCCCAAGCGGTAGCGCGATTCAACAACTTCGCCGCTCGAGACCAGCTCGGCGAGGCGGCGCGCAGGTGTCGTTGTTGCCGTCCACGCTGCCGCCTCGTACCGCGTCTCCGTTTACGTGGCGAGAACTCCCATGTCGGCGGCAGCGCCGCCTGGCAGCGGCGAAGCGTGCGTCGGCGAAGCGGCGCAATCGGTGGCAGCGCCTCGCATCCGCCGCCATCATCGAGGAAAGTAGAACACGGGAGGCGCCGCCGCTTGGGTCCCATGAAGGCCACCGCGGGCGGCGCCGGCATACACAGCAGTGTCTTGCGGATCCTTTTGTCGCGAGACCTTCGTCGACCCGCATGGGCTCCCGAAGAGGCAATGTTAGGATGAACTCGAGCGGTGTCGGCCATGGCGAAGTAATCGCCAATATTTTGGCTACCGGGCAAGATCAAATAGCCTCCCAACAGATTCAAATCCCTCGTTCACCGTGGAATTATGCCATGTGTTGTTTTCATGGACTAGCAAGATGCCCGTGCATTGCACGGAACATCAAGATGCATTTTTACAAACTCCGCATGCATGCAAGGGATAATTAATGTCCTCCTTTGCTAGTACCACAGGCAAACACCATTAATATTGCATCGATTAGTGTTAGTGGCCTTGTATATCGCAAATTGTAATTTTGATAGTGGCCTTGTATATAAAAATGGGCGAAAGATGAGAAATAAGGTGAGGAGGGTGAGGCGTGGTGGTGGTGGTGGTCGGACTCGGCGGAGGCATGGGGATGGGCGGCGTTATGTCTAGGTTTGTATCTCTCACACACACCCACATAGGTGGGGGCGTGCCTGAAGAGAAGAGGTGCACACACTGCTTTATACGTACTCCGTCTCCTTCCCAACCACACCGCGGGTGCAGTGGAGCTCATTTCTGTCTGAAAAAAGGCAGCCACGTGGTAATTTGTGCGTGTCTTGGTTGTCCACTTGGTGGAGGGAGGATCGTCTACACGGGTGAACAAACAAATTGCGACTTGTCGCGTTATATTAAATTAAAAAGAGGCAAACCATGTGGGGCCTACCTTAGAGGAAAGGCTCTATACCTTGAGTACTTTTGATGTGTCACGTCCTTTCGTAGAAACGAGGAGAAGCTTGCTTAATCGCCGTCTCCCCACGCTCCCGCAGTAGCGGTGGCTCGCAGGATGAGGTGAAGCTTGCTCCCTCGCCCACAGCGCCGTGTTTCGCATGCCGAGGAGAAAATTTTACTACTGCCTCCATTTACTCCTCGTCCCTACTACGTACTTTGGTGATACTCCCTCCATTTACTTATACAAAGGCCACTATAAAAAATACATTTTGCATCTATACAAGGCCACAAATAGTAATCGAGACAAAAGTTACTACTCCTCCTTTCAGTTTATGGCTCAATTTCAAAATCTCTCCAACCAAGGTAGATAGTGAGTGGTCGAATTAATTTAGTAGTTTTCACAAGTAATTAATCGTTCATTTTCTCAAGAAGTTATGTTTACGAGGCATTAATTAGAGCGAATGCATGAATGACCACTAAATTTCCATGAACTTGCACATGCATTGGTTAGTTTCCTCTTGACACTGCTTGCGTCGGGTGATCTAGCACCTCGAAATCCAACATGTAATGGTACTACTACTAGTATAGTAGAATTGATACTTATCAAATGGAAAAGCGAATGTTTTTAGATGAGCCCTATAAACCCTAGTGGAGTGCGTACTCCGTAAAACAGATTTTTCCAAAACTAAGTCGCTCCCTTTCATGAATTCGTAGTATACTCCTCCGTCGTGATCCCTTTCATGAATTCTTTACTTCTATCGCCGACATGTGGGACATACAACAACGAATTGACGTGTCAAGCACCAAATAACAGTGCAGGACAGCAGGGGCGCACCCCACTCGTACCGTCCAGTGGTAGTAATGAGCAATGAGGCGTCAAATCACAATGCCGCACTTTCCCAGACAGACGAAGCAACCATTATTTCACACTTGGTTCGCCATCATCTCAAACCACGTACTAGTATTATACGCCTCAAGAGGACAGCGCATCGCCTTGGTACATCATGACCGTGGGACGCGCATGACGGCCATGCTCCCCCCGCTCGCTCGGTAAAATCACCTCATTTTACTATACTTCCTCCGTATCGTTTTACTACATGGCATGCATGTTGTTCTAGGTTGAGAATTTAGCGGCTATATATGTGATGAACAGTACTCTAGCCTTTTAAAAAATGTATACTTTTATGCAGTAGTACTATCGATGGATTAAGCCATGGAGCAAAATTGAAATTAAAAAAAGGTGGTACATATAGAGCGCTAAATCGTCAAATTATGCATATAGTACTATTAAGAAAGCTGAAATGCGTGCTTAATTGGTGCTAAATTCAATTAAAGAAATACTAGTAGTATGTACATCTTGAAGAGTTAAAATAACGAGAAGAAACATAACATAGTTCTGCAGGGGCTCAGCACAACACACCACTCAAATTAAACTAAGCACACTGAAATTAAACTATGCAACTAATCTAGTGAACCTTTGCATTAGAAGTTTAGAACCACCATGAGCAACGACACGCCACCTTACTGGAGTCCTCGTCCACGTCCTCGACTTAGTCCTTGTCCCTATTCCTCTTGTCGATGCTTCTTTGCTTGAACCACACACTTGGTTGTTGCTCTTCATCCAACCCTTGTAGATATTGAAGCAAAGGTAGCCATTCATTGAGCGTAGTGGATGTGGTCTATATCTAGTACATTCGCTGCCATGCATGCGATGAAAGCGTGTATGGTGGTTTCTCCGGTTTACCGTATGAAGGATGAACCATGACTCCTGCGGGTCGGCATTGAAGAGGTGACGAGAGGGCACCACTGATTCTTACGGAGGTGAAGGGTTGCCTACTACGAGGCCTATCGACCCGAGGACTTCTTCGTGCGTTAAGTAAAGTCTCTGATGTAATTTCACTGTTTTGTCCTTGAGGAAGTTCTTAAAATCCTGGCACTCAACGTCGGCATGGCATATGTGGTAGACCAATCAAATGTTATGTCATAAACCTGGATCACGGCGG
The DNA here is from genome assembly GCA_021605205.1 of Aegilops longissima. NCBI lineage: Eukaryota > Viridiplantae > Streptophyta > Magnoliopsida > Poales > Poaceae > Aegilops > Aegilops longissima. The sequence goes on from JAHIAM010000458.1 coordinate 29,615, forward strand.
GCTTCTTCCTCTCTTAGTCCTTTAGATCCTTCTCTCGTCCCGGGTGTGGTGTACTCAACATCTAGCCCAGCGACCCACTCATCATCTGAGTTTTGAACATGCGTGCAGGCGAAAGGCATCCTTTCACCGTCTTGGAAGAATGGGTGTAGATGATGTCAAACTCATCGCCGGTGATGGTTCTAACCTTGTACTCACCGCCCGATCGTGGAATTTGGGACTCCATGGATTTGGGAGGAGGTTAGGATTAGTGGAACTGCCGTAATGTGAATGGGCGGGGCGACTAAGGGCGAACCGCCGTAACATTGAAGGGCGTCTTGAGGGGCAGTAGGAGTGATCTGCCGCGTCTGACAGCAGGGTAGTGGCTTTCCATTCTCCCATGATCACGGGCTTCGAGAGCCCTTGGATCTGAGATCGAGCAGTTGCATGGCGTCATTCTAGACCTATGGGTGAATATCCTATCCTCGAGGTAATTCTGCAAATTTTCAGCAACTTAGCATCATTGTTTGATCTCAGATCCAAGGGCTGCCGACAGCCCGTATCATCGTCGCGCCTACCACGACCGTCACGTCGCTTTCATGTGATCGCATATGGAGATTTAACACGGTGCCTTAGGCTATCGATGTTGGCATGTCATACATAGTCATCACTTAGTCACTCATACTACAACAAGGTTGGCTATAAGTGTATTTTCTTACTCCTCTCTATCTCTTTCTTGTACTCAAGGAAGAAATGGTGCTAGTAATGGCGTGTATTTATTGCATTTGCCAAGGTGACCTCTTCCAATGAAATGGTGTTGCTAAGTTTGCTTCATTTAATTAGCTATAGACTCAAAATTGTCTTTTCACCTAGGTACTGCAGCTTAGCACCGTTTCTTCCTTGGGTCACCAAACTGGTCTCTCTCTTCTTGATTAAACCACCTCGGACTTTATGCCTATGTGGCAAGCTTAAGCACCTGTTGGAGCAAGTAAAAGTAAGTACAATAGTGCGCTTTACATGTCATTTTTGCATATGTGGAGGAAAGAGAGGCTAGGAAAAAGTGGAGAAGTGGGCTCTCATGCAAGAGCCAGCATCTACTACATGGTGGAGCATTGGGAGAGGCACCTGTATGGAGGTGGTCAGGAATCTGGGAGACTCGCGCCGATCGTAGCGCCGGAGTTAAAATGATAATGGCAAGTCAAATCACGGGGCCCCACCTGTCCAGCAGTAACTCGCCATCAAATCACACAGCCCTACATTTGCAGCAGCCTACTCCCTCGTCTTCTCGCGTCTCATCAAACCGACTAAGCGGAACTGCCCCGCCGCCTACAGCGAGGAAAAAGCCCGCCCTCGACTTTTAAATACAACTACATCCGCAAGAATCCAATGATATACTTTTTGTGACATAGTAACTCATATTTAGTTAGTCAAATGGATGACCTAGAACTACGTGCAGGCCCTATAAACCGAGGCGCCTAAAAATAAAAACCGAGAGCGGAGAGGTAGTTCAGCATGTATCTTTTTAGATCAATATAGTCGGGATTCACCAAGGAGCAAAACCAAGTGGTAGGCAGCTCTGTCATGTTGGCGTAACAACTCAAGCGAGGTCGATCCATGAGCGAAATGGCGACACATAACAGGACCCCTTTGGCCGACATGTGGCTCATCCACCGTCTTGTTCACGTGCAATGCACCAAATTACAGTTCAGAGCGGTGGTTGGAATTGGAAGCACCCGGTCGTAGCGCCCATGATAGTAGAAAATGGCGACAAGGGGTCAAGTCACAAAGCCCCCCTTCCCGCATTATTTGAGCAGACGAAGCAACCATCATTTCACTCTAGGCGCAAGAGCATAAAGAAAAGAAAACAATGTTGCGTGCGGCAGCTACCTAGGGCACCCTAGGATAGGGGTCTCCACTGAGATCCTTTTTTTAAAGCGCCTCCACTACAAATCGACTTCTCCCTCATCCTCTTGAAGAAAACTGATGATGGGTGCGGCGGTAGGGTTTGTTGAGTACTACGGCGTCGGGGCTGTCGATTGTACTAGAGTAGGGGTACCCTAGTATCCCGAACTTGTGCCTGGCAGTCGCAACACTGTGACAAGACTTGCACTGGTGACGCCAAGGTCCTCCATGGTTCCTTTGGAGCCATTCAAAAACAAAGTATTTAAGCCAAGGAGACAAGGCCCGGCAAGAGGAGCTTGCGGGAAAGAATACCTCAAAGCGCGCGAAGACAAGACCCGGCAAGAAGAGCTTGCGGGAAGGCTGATGGCGACAAGCTTCCGGACGGGGCAAGATTCAGCAGCGGCAAAGCGCTTGCCGTGGCGAGCAACCCTCTTCATCTCGCTCCGGCTCATCCACCAGCGATGTAGCCATGGGACCATTCGGTAGCGTGTCAGAAAGGCTGTGCAGCCAGCGGAAACAGCGATGGCGGCCGACAAGAATGCCATCGTGGCAGCGGTGGCGCTCTGACAGTCCTGTTGCCTTTGTTTAGGCGACATGAGCGGGCATTTAATGCTTTTGTCCCTTGCCGTCAGAGTTAGGTAGAATACACTGTACAAAGTAGCTGTACCAACGACAACTCTTTTTCCCGTTTTTGCCCTTGTCTACGTTGCCACCTGTTGGTGACCCCTTGAGCATATAAAAGGAGGCCCATGCACAACGTAGAAGGGGTTCGACTCATTCGAAACTATAGACACTCACGCTAGGTCTTGTAGCTCTCTGTGCTCCCTAGCAAGAACACAACCAAGCAGCAGTAGGAGTATTATCTCTCCGGAGAGCTCCGAAGCTGGGTAAACTGCTCGTGTGTTTCGCCTCGATCTGCTCTTCGTGCAATCTCCGCCCCCCTCCGAACCAAAAGTGACTCGGTCCGCCCGGTCCATAGGTGTTAAGTGGGTTCTGATCAACTTCCCGGCGCGTGGTGGCGAAGAAATCTCATAGCAGCGCCTCTGATCAGTCCGGCAAGCTGAGCGCAAGATCCGAGTCACGGCAATCTTCAACCCTAGCATCTTGAGCGCCAAGTTGCTCCAATCGTTGCGCGCACTATTGGAGTTTGGCGCTAAGCGATCGAAGGGCTGCGGGTTCTCCTCAGCGATCAACACCAATCGGCTCTCCACTCCTCCCACTTGCTGCGGGCTCTCCTTCGAGATAAGCTTCTTTCTTGCCGATCACGGAGATCCAAGCAATCCCTCCGGCAAGTGGCTTTCCTCTCTCAGCGGGGCATGAAGAAGTGGCGGAAGAGGATACGTTTGGGTGGACTCCGACAAAGTTTTCGCGCAAGGTGTCGAAAACTGCCATGGTCGAGACAGCATTGGGGTGAAATCAAGGAGGCAAAGCCGTAGGTGTTCATGTTATCGCGAAGAATTGAGAGAAAAGCGGGCAGAGCCGCAATAGAAAAGCGAAGAAGGGTACCGCTCGGAACCAACTTTGATCGGCGGTGAGAAGTACCTTCGTCTTGCGGATCTTCGCGTCTCCGTCGACCCGAAGAGGTAGTAGCCCTCCTCGGCTCGCTGCGTCGAGTGGGGAAAACGGCCGCTCCTTCGCGGCGCCCGCGAGCGCTGCGCCTCGGCCGACTTCCGCCCTTCCCTTGTCGGCTTTGAGCCATGGCGGAGGTGGTGGAGAGACAAGCGGCGTTGATGGCGCTGGTGGCGATAGAGCGGGCGTTGCTCTCTTTAGACTAGAGAAGAAGGGGGCGGCGGTGGTTTCGAGATGAGACAGCAAATGGCGAGGTGGGCGACCTACCCTGTTTCCCCTGTTTATAAGGAGGAGAGAGGCGGATGTTCGCTTTTCAATTAAAGAAACACCCACGATCTCCCCACGGCGCCCACGTTTGGCGCGTCTTGTTAAGTGGGAGGCGTGGTGGAGTCGAAACAAATTCTGGCGTAATCCGGGCGCGCGTGCCCGTGCACTGTTTTGGGCCTGGCCCAACAGCGCTTCGGCACAGTGTGTAGCCAGGCCGAGGCTCTGCCGGTGTACTAGAGTAGGGGTACCCTAGTATCCCGAACTTGTGCCGCAGGCGATCGCAGCACCCAGCGGCAAGGCTTGCCTAGTGACGCCAAGGTCCTCCATGGTTCCTTTGGAGCCATTCAAAAACAAAATATTTAAGCCAAGAGACAAGGCCCGGCAAGAGGAGCTTGCGGAAGGAATACTCAAGGCACGCGAAGACAAGACCCGGCAAGAAGAGCTTGCGGGAAGGCTGATGGCGACAAGCTTCGGACGCGGCAGAGATTCAGCAGCGGCAAAGCGCTTGCCAGCGGCGAGCAACCACTCTTCATCTCGCTCCAGCTCATCCACCAGCGTGTCGCCATGGGACCATTCGGTAGCAGCGTGTCAGAAAGGCTGTGCAGCCGGCGGAGAAGCAGCGATGGCGGCGGCGACAAGAATGCCATCGTGTGGCGGTGGCGCTCTGACGGTCCTGTTGCCTTTGTTTAGGCGACATGAGCGGGCATTTAATGCTTTTGTCCCTTGCCATCGAGTTAGGTAGAATACCTTTGTACAAAGTAGGCGTACCAACCACAACTCTTTTCCCGTTTTGCCCTTGTCTCGTTGCCACTGTTGGTGACCCCTTGAGCATATAAAAGGAGGCCCATGCACAACGTAGAAGGGTTCGACTCATTCGAAACTAGAGACACTCACGCTAGGTCTTGTAGCTCTCTGTGCTCCCTAGCAGGAACACAATCAAGCAGCAGTAGGAGTATTATCTCTCCGGAGAGCTCCGAAGCTGGGTAAACTGCTCGTGTGTTTCGCCTCGATCTGCTCTTCGTGCAATCTCCGCCCCCACCGAACCGAAAGGGACTCGGTCCGCCCGGTCCCATAGGTGTTAAATGAGTTCTGATCAACTTCCGCAGAACCATGTCGTAATAAGCGGGTTCAAGCCGACACCTTAAATATGTGTGGGCGCTTGGTTTCTGAGGAGCGAGGCAGCATTTTGGGTTCGAGGACGGTGGAGATATAAATGCGTACAAAAATTGTGGGCGTAGGTTAAATTAGAAGGCAATGATGCATGGGCCCTGCATTTTGATGTACCCGGGGCCACGTGAAATTTGCTACTCTACTTAAAACTAGTAAGGTACACATGTATTGAACGCATGAGATTTCGAAACCAAATTTTGAATAAATATACACTATAGCATGTAAAGCTTTGAGTCATATATGCATGATGTAGATGTTTGTTTAGTTCTTATAGTTCATCTCATTCAAAATCAATAAGTTCTATAAAAATGTTAAGATTCATGGGGTTGTGCATTGTACTCCCTCCATTCCAAAATAGATGACCCAACTTTGCACTAACTTTGTACAAAGTTAGTGCAAAGTTGGGTCATCTATTTTGAAACGGAAGGAATAAATCATAAAGTAAAAAACAAATAATGGCAATTCATTTAGAAAAAATAATCAATCAATTATGATCTGAAGATTCTAGAACAAAGGAGAAGTGCTTGTGTTTTGAGGTTTGTGCATTATGCTTAAGTTCAACCATGGAGTCTTCTAAATTGTACATGTGGCGAGATCTGGTGGAATGTTGATGATATCCAACGGCCCTAATAGTGCTCGGATTTGCCTATATACTGCCTTGTCGGGTTAGCTTCATCCAGCGACCATCTTTCAAAGTTATTGGCACACTATATAGTTCTTGTGCCATAGTTGCATATTTTGGAAAAAAGCTACTAGTGGGTTGTACTATCTATTTAGGAATAGAAGATGTATACATGGAAGTTGTAGGGAAAGAGATGACATGGAGCATCTCAATTCCTATAGTAGGGATTGGAAAAGAGATGTCATTTGGTTCACATCATAGGAACTTTTCTATTGAATCTAGAGATGACATGTATCTCAATTCCTATGAGGAGGATTAGAAAAGAGATGTAATTTGGTTCATATCATAGGAACTTTTCTATTGAATATCGCTAATGTTTATTTTCCTTTGAAATTAAGGGAGTATAGGAATCCATTCATATGAACCAAGTGGCTCTAAAGCTATAGAAATGATATCATGTTTATTTCCTTTGAAATGTGGAGTATATGAATCTATTCCTATGAATGGCTCTAAAGGAAAAAATCCTATAAAAATCATATCATATAGAGTTCCTATGATATTCCTCGACACTAAAGGATGCTTGAAATTGCTGGGGGTGATACGATGGTCTTTCTTTGTAGACTCCTCGCCAACTTTATAGTTACCTCTCGAAGATGAATGAAATGACATATACATGGTATTCTACATGTGCAATTTGGTACCTGGCTTCGGTAAAAGTTTGCGAGGTTGAATTTTCAATAAAGCTATATACCTGCATTTGAGACGGAGGAGCATCTGCAGTTGCTAACACTCACGTGGAAAATTTGTGTGTAGGAGGAGTGGCTGTTACATTAAATGACATGGCCCGACCTTTGTCGGATGCCGATCTAGCGGTTCTTCTGGTGTTCGTCGGGAAAAGGCTTGTGGCGAGCGTTTGTCGGATAATGATTTACGGACATATGCATTGCATTGATCGTGCCCCCTCTCTCTCACGCTACGCACCCTCACAGTCACGACTCTCCGAGTCCTCTCGCAGACTTCGCATGTCGCACCCCCGTCTATCTGCGGTGGGCGTCACGCTATATGTGCTCTTCACCCTACCCTCGAGAACTTCTAAAAACAAAAGGCGCGCACATTTTATTTTAGCTCACACGTCACACACTTGTACTATTACTCTTGCGGCGAGCGTTCTTTGGGCATAGTATATTGTACTCTCACGAAGAAAGCGGTGCATGCGCACTAGTTCTCTCCACACCCTTTCATGGTACGTGGGCGCATTTTTGAAGTTGGTACAAAAAATCACTCCACTATATATAAAAGCAGGAGCCTTAGCGCTTGCTTTACTAGGGTTCCTCTCGTTCACTCTCTCATGCTCTCGGATCTAAGCAACACATAGGTGGCCACACTCTCTCTCAGCTCTCGGCTGGTCACAAATCGGCGGACAACCTCGGCCAGGGCGGGGGTGTAGGTGCATCGTTCACGCTGTCATCGGCGGCGAGGAGAGACCAATGGCTGCCCATGCGTCCCGATCGCGGCCGTGCCGTTCTCTCAGAAGGCGCCCGGCTCGGGAGGCCTCCGACCCCTTCTTCCTCCCTGCGGTATTGTGGCCAAGATCGGCCTCCGGCGCCGTCTTTGCGACATGCGATGACCCTCGGTATATATTCCTTGAAACCTGCCTTGCTCTCTGCCCAGCTCCCCGTGTGGATCCTTTTCTACTTCCGTCCGTTGTTCCAAAGCCACCTAGACTTCTACTATTATTAGAAGTAAAGCTATTTCATCTGATCGACTCAAAGCGTTGGTTCAAGCAGGGAAGAAAGTGGGAAAGCTGTAGCATGAATCTAGGACTTGGTTCTAAGAGAAGCAGGGAAAGTAGTAATATCATCCTTTGTTTAAATAACCGTATTTCTTATTTGCATAAACATGGATGTACGTCTCCATATCGTTTGGGATGTACATCTCCGTATCGTTTCTATCCGGCGCAATCAAAAGCACACACCTCGGTTTTAGTACAACTACACAAAATGAGATGGCTATCCCTCGTTGCCGTCGTCTAACCTCCATCTTCAAGGTATCCCTACATTGGTAGTAACTAAGGTAGAATGACCAAGCAATCTAAAAAAGCTGATTAAATACGTTTTACTTCACGATTGCGGTCTGAGGGACGGCGAAAACAACTGCATCCTAGTCCGGAATGCACTTTCTACCAGTTCATCCATGGACCGAGGACTAGTAGCACGGCTGCTGGCGGTTTTTGGACAGGTCTTGGCGGACAAGAGGCATTGTGGTCTGCTTATTTCTACAAATAGCGGTGCTTAAATTTAGTGGAATGCACAAAATTTCACAGTCGATTACCTGCATGGTTCAGTTCAGCATTCGGTGAGACCACAATTATAATTGGTTATTACGGAATGAGAGAACCTAACCACTGAATGGTGGCAACAAGAAAAAACCGAGTGAACTCCGGAAATTTAAGCCTGCGGGATGCCCTTTACTCGGAGAGAAGCCTTGCTTGTTTTTCCTGATTTGTAAACCTTCTCACAACTTTGTCTTTTGCTGTGAACTAGTATATGTTTGATATGTTCTATGAATCATTGAGATGTATAAAATTGCTTAACTTATGCTTTTCAAGTTTTTTATGAAAGCGAGTTTAATGTGAGTGTTCCACATGGTAGCTGGACTAGCGTGTGAACGTTTGGAATTTATTACATTGTGGCCTCAATTAGCTGCATGAACCCTTTGTAACAAGATACATAGTTGCTTATATGTCGGACAACAGATTGTTGATTGTTAGCTGGTCGATAGCCTAGTGTTGAAGCGAGCTGAGCCAATGTGCGTGTTTTGCTGGCTGCTTACAAGTGGGGTAGCACCAACAGTGTTTACAAGTACTTATGTATCGTCGGTGCACGGTTCTCGAGCAGTGCTCTATTTCATCAAAACACACCTTGCTCGTATGATAAACCGTGACAACTTATGTCTTACCATGCCATATTCATGAAAAAACTAGTGAGGGCGCATCATTTTGGCAACAATTACGATGGTTCTCACATGATTCACGGGCACACAAAAGTAGCAGCGGTTCCCATAGGCAGTTCAAGCAGTACTAGCCCGGAGAAGTCGATAATGAGCAAGGTTAGGATAATTAGACACAATCAAACTACTATTAAACACTAGCTGGGGCAACTATTTCATGCCTCGATCTAATTTGGGCTGGACACAAGAAGGACCTTGCCATGAACATCATCGAGGGCGTCCGCAGCAGCTCAATCTGTGAACCTTCATGAAGACAACCTTGTGGCCTTGCCAGCGATAAACTTGTTTGTGGAGGCATGCCACATCATCTTCTGCGTAAGCTTGACAAGAACAGTATTCCTCACAAGCGAAGGGTAGCTTTGAACTTCTTGTGCTTGATACACCCTGGACAACAGCGTGACAGCGGTGAGGCTGGAATACAACTCTTCATTGGTATAACCGCAAATGGCTTCGAGGATCCAACAGCCTAAGAACTCTGTTTTCCCGGTGCGTATATTCAGGTCGTCCGCCTCATAGCGAGTGACATGTACAACCACACAATCCTTATGCGCATCGAGGCTCTAATTGAAAGCGAAACAAATTCTGAATTACTTTTCGATTATAAGAAACACAAGTTATTTAAACCACTCGTATACCATGGCATCGAAGCTAATAAAATTTTGCATTATTAATCACCACATACTTCCTTTTCTAAAAAATCACCACATACTTAGATGAAAAACCACAATCGAGATCGGCAAAAAAGAAATCACCTTGGGCAGCTCGGCGAGGGGGGACACATCCTCGAAGGGAAAACTGCTCCTGCGGTGCCACGAGGCTGTAACCTCAAGCAGGCGTTGACCATCTCGATGTCTGGGGTGCGCCTCGGTGGTTGCCTCCATCTTCTTGGAGCTCTGTCTCGTCGGGATCAGCCTCCGCGTCTGCTCCAATATCGGCAGATCTTTGCACAGTTCTCCTTGGTCCATCATGGCCCAGCGAATACTAGGAGACCACTGAAAGGAAAACACAATCGCAATGACAATGAAACAAAAAGAGAGTGAGGATCGGTTCTTGCTTTGCAAAAGTTCTTTTTTTCTCTGAGCGAAAATATACCAACATCACGGATCCTCTTACCTTCCCTTCGTTGGAGAGAAAAACGTTGGCGAGATGCAAGTGTTGCCTTTCTTGAAGGCGGTGAGGAGAGGGATTCAGCGAAGAGTGAAATGATGGTTGCTTCGTCCGTCAAACTTAGGCTGCGGGGAGGTGGGGTTTTGTGATCTGACGGCTATTCTTTGCCGGCGCTTCTGACGGGGTGACTCTCGCTTTGCATCTGCCTTCTAATTTGGTGGATGGCATTTGGGCCAGCGCTGCATGGCCCGCATGTCGGTGAACAAAAGTATAACGACATTCGATGGGGAGATGTTTCAATGACCTAGGAGGAGCAGAAGCGGTAGAGTGTCTCCTTGTACTAGTAGTAATTGTTTTTACGGGTAGCTGTAGAGTGTCTCCTTTGTACTAGTAGTAATTGTTTCTCGGGTCCCAAGACAAAACAGCCCATCCACACTAGTAAATAGTAAAATCAATTCAAAAGCCCATATATTCTTGAATGAGGCGCTACCCACACCCACCGCCCCCCCCAAAACCTGGGTGCTCTTCTTCCTCCTCGCTCCCACCCACCTCACGTCAGCTCGCTCCCTCGTACCCCAAATTCCTCACCTCACTCCTCTGAAAACCCCAGCTCCCTTCTTCCTCCTCCTCTGAAAACCCCAGCTCCCTTCTTCTTTGCTTGCTTTACAACTAGGCTCGTCATTAGTTACTCTGCTCAAATCCGTGGCCTTGACCTTGCGCCCTCGAGGAAAATGGGTGGTGACCCCAGCGCCAAGAAGATGAGGCTCCCACCAGCGGTGGCCTTTGTTGTAGATCCCGCACCCGGCGGCGTGGGGAAGCGGCGACCCGCCCCACGGATCCAGGAGGAACCGTAGAATCTCGGGTGGACCGCATCAGCGATCTCCCGGGCGCCATCCTTGGGAGATCATCTCGCTTCTCCCCACCAAGGATTGCTGCCACACCCAAGTCCTCTCAATTCGGTGGCGCCCTCTATAGCGCCGTTCCCCATAATCTCATTGTCGTCAGCTATCTCTCTTCAATGATTTTGAAATCCCCAGGCCATCATCTCCTCCCACGAGGGCTCCGTTCAAAGCCTCTACATCCCGTCATGCTACTGAGCAAGCATACCATGCCTGCATGGTGGGCCTTTGGCTGGAATCCCACAATTCACAGAACTACAGCTGCTTGAGTTCTACTATTCCCTGAAATCACATACCACATACGAGCGCCATGAACTTGTGCCCTCGGCACGATGTCCATCTCGGGGTTTCGTCCTCTCTCCACACCGCCACCTTTGCTTGTGTGCTACCTACAGACAATCTGGTACTAAACCTTCGACTCCCATTTCTCAAGAAACTTTCACTTGTGCGGGTTCGTATATCGGAGGCCTCATTGCACAGCATCATCCCTCCAGTTGCCTGTATTTGAGTGCTTGGTGCTGTTTTCCTGATTAGAATCGGTTGTCTCCAAATAAAATCGCCTAACCTTGTAAATTGGAATTTCTTTTGCGGAAGGCAGCTCATCATCAAGATGCCCTTCACTTCAAAGGTTGATCCTTGATTCTAGTTATTCACCGTTGCAAATAACCGTCCTCTCTGCGCCTAAGCTGGAGACCTTGGGTGTAATACATGATCTCTGTGCTCATTTCAATATGGTGTTTGGCTCCACAGTTCTTGGTACTTTATATTATCATCTACACTTGTAACCATAAGCTGCATTTTAAATTTCTGCGCATAATTTATATATCATCTTGGAGTACACATTTTGTACTAATATTATGTTCTATGCTCAATGAAGAGTTTCTCCATGGATGGCCTATCAATGGTGCTGGATTCTGTCAAGATCTTATATATCCAAATGAATAGTTTTGATCTGAACAAGATTATTGGCTTGCTGCAATGCTTTCCATATGCGGAGAAGTTGTATATAAAGGTGATAATTTCACACACATTGGAAGCCGCATATAGTGTACTAGAATTAACCGTTCAGCTGTTGCTCTTCGACACTCTTCTTTTAGACCTTAACTGTTTTCAATCTTCATGTCTATTTAGGCAACAGGGGCGGGGTAAGAAAGTTATAACCAATCGGTGGATTAAGTAAGCATCGGATTTTCTCACTTCTCATGAGATTCGATTGAAGACAATAACGCTAGAACGATATGTAGCCAACCGTGCAAACACAAGATTTGTCACATTCTTCCTTTGAATGTGAGGTTACTATTGTCCATCGAGGCTTAAGTTTATCAGCAGCATGGTTTTGGCGGATGGGTATGTCGAAGAGCAAAAAAGGAGTTTCAGGTGGGCAAAAGAGCTTACGAGCATGTCGGGCTTCTATTTACAACATATTGTGGTCATAATCCGATAAATTTTACGACCGGGATGTTCATTCTATGGACTGACCGATCCATTTGGTTGTGTTTGCGAAAAGCAGTCTTTGGAGTTAGATGTTGTTGCCCTTTTCAATCTAGGTTTTTTGTAAACTTGATGAACAATTAACCCTCGTGCTTTTGTACAGTTTTAAAGCTGGAGTTAGATGTTCCTGCCCTTTTCAACTCAATTTGTGACTGTCATATTTTCTTTGAAACAAGGCAAATGGCTTGCCATTCGTTTAATTTAAGTGAAATATTGTAACAAATCCAAACCAAGGAAATAACATCTCTCTTGCCGGCTGCTTGAGCTCACTTGTGCATTCTGAAGCCAAGTGATTAGCCCCACCAGCACCCACAAACTTATTTGAACTAGCACATCAAATGGGCTGTAAATTTTCATAGGAAAGGCTGGACATCGGGGCTCACGCCATTGTCAGCGCAGTCAATAAACAAGAGAATTACACTCTGACGGTGACACGGGGACCCGACAAGTCGTGCTGATTTTTTTAGGAACAAGCGGTTGATATTTATACTAGTTTTAGCGACGGATCAGGGTAACAACGGGGTTGTCTGCGGGGTTGTGGCCCGTCTAGCAGGAGTTTTATTTATGTTTACCACATCATGAGCCCAGTTGTGTTTTTTTTCTTTGAAAATGGCTAGCCTAGTTCTATTTTTTAAAAGAAATACCCAAACAAGGCCTACTTGCTTTATCGGCCTATTTGGCTGCAAATCTTTCAAGGCGAGGAGAGTTTCATTCGGTTTGCCCGAAATGGGATGTACATTTTAAAACACATCAAAGCAGGAATTAGTTTCAATTTTTTTCATTACAAGATCTTAAATTCCATTGATTTATATCGTGGACAATTATTTGGATTTTATATTTATATAAATTATTTTTCAAAATAGTTTGAATGTGAATCGATATTTCGGATTAAAAACAGTTGACCCTTTTGAAATATGCAAAATTTAGTATACTTTTTAACCGTGGCCACAATATGGGGTGTGATGCTAACAAAAGAAGATGGGCTCCAAAAAATTCTTAAGAATTAGCAAATGGGTTGTACATTATTAGAAATAATGGCAGATGGGTTGTATGTTGTTTTCCACAGATTTGAGGCTGACTTGTCGCCTACTACAGGTTGGCGCGTATGCTTTCATAAAAAAAGGTTGGCCTTTGCATAGCATACTGTCAACTTAGTCAACACCACGAGGCGTATTTGTTGGATGTCCATCCAGCGGTGTCGTCTTCTTCAATCTCTGCTCTTCATGCTCAAGCCGCTCAAACAAGCACCGGTGGGACTGCTGCTCCCTCCTCCATGGTGGCTATCTTGCCGCCTTGAGCCTCCTGACCCCACCGTACTCCCATCGCTGGCCTAGCCATCCCTCTACTCACCCACACATGTTGTTATTCTCCGGTGATGGCGGACGAACGATAAACCCTCGTACTCCTCGCGCGGGAAACAAGCTGCGAGTATTCCACAGCTCCGTGTCGTTTCCTTCCTAGGCCTCGCCGTCGTCCACCGCCACTGGTGCTCTCGGTGCGGCCTGGTCAGCGTGGTCAATGAGCGACATCCATCGAAGTGGTTTGTGCGTGGAGAGGTGACAGCTGGGTCCAGCGACGCCGCATGAGAAATGCCTCCTTATTACGTGCAAAATAATGATTCCTCCACGACAGCTAGGACCCACAGGAAGGGCCTCGTATTTAAGTGAAAAAATGTTCCCCCAGCGGCGGTCGGACCCACCAGCTATATCTTCGCGCAAGGAAGTGCCTCCTTATTCGCCCAAAAAATGAATACCCCATGCTATTTGGGACCCACCATATTGTTGGGCTGACTTGTGGGCCTACTAAGTTGTGAGGGGACGGAGAGCTTTATCAACTTAGTCTATACTCCGGTGACCGTATGATGTCCATCCAACGGCCATAGTGCTTCTTCAACCTCTGGTCTTCTTGCTCCGGCCGCCCAAAGCAGCGTCGGTCGTGCCTTTGCTCCTGCCTCCGTGGCGGCTGTGCTACCATGAGCCTCACCGCCCCATACTACTCCCACCACTGGCAGGCCATCCCTCCACTCACCCCACCCCTGTTATTCTCTGATGGCAGCCTCACACATGACCCGAACCGGTGAGCCTTCGTACTCCTCTTCGCGTGGGCATCCTTGCCGCGTCTTGCATGGCTCCCGTCGTCCCCTTCCTAGGCCTCGCCGTCATCCACCACCGTGGTGCTCTCGGCCTGGCGTGGTCAATGTGGTCAACGACCGACTTCCATCGGAAGAAATCTCATGCGTGGAGAGGCTGGCGGCGGGTCCGGCAGCCGCATGAGAAGTGCCTCCTTATTCGCGGAAAATAATTATTCCTCCACGGCAGCGAGGACCCACGGACGGGCCACCAGTATTTCTGCAAAAAAATTGTTTCCCCGACTACTGGGACCCACGGACGGGCCACCATATTCGTGAAAAACGTTCCCCAGCTGTCGGCTCGGACCCACGGAAGTGCCTCCTTATTACGCACAAAAAATGAATACTCCCGGCTAGCTGGGACCCACCTTCTTTGGGAGGCTGACTTGTGGGCCTACTAAGTTGGCCAGGGGATGAAGGTCTTTGTCAACTTAGTCAATATGAGCGATTCTAGCTCAAGTGACCGTCGATGTCCATCCAGCGGCCGTAGTGCTTCTTCAACCTCTGGTCTTCTTGCTCCGGCCGCCCAAAGCAGCGCCGGTCGTGCCGCATGCTCCTGCCTCTCGTGGCGGCTGTGCTGCCCTTGAGGCCTCACCGCCCCTACTATTCCCACCGCTGGCCAGGCCTGCGGCGGCGGCAACCTCACACGTGGCTAAACGGTGAACCCTCGTAGTCCTCTCGCGCGGGCTTCCCCTGCCGTGTCGTCCCCTTCCTAAGCCTCGCCGTGCGTCCACCGCCGTGGTGCTCTCGCGTGGCGTGGTCAGCGTGGTCGAGGCGACTTCCATCGGAAGAAATCTTGTATGTGGAGAGGCTGACAGCTGGGTCCAGCCACAGCCAGTTTTTTGTGATTTGCCAAGTCGATCGCTTTGTCGGGGCTGTTGGGCTACAAATCTTTCAAGGCGAGAGAGCTTTCATTGGTGGCGAGAAAATAGCCCATCGGTAATGAGAAGTGGGTTGTACATTTTAAAACACATCAAATCGGCAATTAGTTTCAAATATCTTTTTTCATTTCAAGATTTTAAATTACATTAATTTTTATGCATGGAGAATTTGTTGGATTTTATATTGATATACATTTATTTTTAAAATCAGTTTGAATGTGAGTCGAAATTTGGGATTAAAAACAGTTAGGACCTTTTGAAATATGCAAAATTTCATATAATTTTTAACCGTTGCCACAATATGGGCTGTAATGCTAACAAAAGAATATGGGCTCCAAAAAAACTTTAGAATTAGCAAATGGGCTGTAAATTATTAGAAATAATGGCAGATGGGTTGTATCTGTTTTCCACATATTTGAGGCTTTCCTAAAACAATGGTTGGCCTTTAAGCATTTGTTGGATGTCCATCCAAGCGGCCGTTGTCTTCTTCAATCTCTGCTCTTCTGCTCGGCCGCTCAAACAAGCACCGGCGGGATTGCTGCTCCCTCCTCCTTGGCGGCTGTGGTGTCATGTGAGCCTCACCCCCCGACCGTACTCCCATCGCTGGCCTAGCCATCCCTCTGCTCACCCACACCTGCTGTTATTCTCCGGCGACGGCAGACGGACTAGTAAACCCTCGTACAGTCGTACTCCCCTCCGCGTGGGAAACAATTGCCGAGTCTTCCCTGCCTCCATGTCGTCCCCTTCCTAGGCCTTGTCGTCGTCCACCGCCCTAGTGCTCTCGGCGCGGCGTGGTCAACATGGTTGAGAGCGACTTCCATCGGACGTGGGTTGTGCGTGGAGAGGCGGCAATTTGGGTCCTGGCGGCAACAAGGAAGTGCCTCCTTATTCGCGGAAAATAATGATTCCTCCACGGCGGCGAGGGACCCACGGATGGGCCACCGTATTTCGTGAAAAAAACGTTTCCCCACGATTGCTGGGACCCACCAGCTACACCTTCGCCGCAAGGAAGTGCATCCGGGCAAAAAATGATTCGCCCCTCATTGCTGGGACCCACCAGCCCCATTCTTTGGGACCCACCGGCTACACCTCGCCGCATAAGGAAGTGCGTTCGGGCAAAAAAAAGCGATCGCCCACATTGCTGAGACCCACCAGCTACATCTTGCGAGCGAGGAAGTGCGGCGGTCGGGACCCACTGGTGAGCGTGCGTGGCGTTGTCATTAAGTGCATAGCGTATGCGTACATACTAGTCGATGTAAGCGGCGCCGCGATGTCGTAGTAAGCGCGCGCGATGTCGTAGTAAGCGTGCGCGTAGCATGTACTGCGTACATATAGCGGCAGGGTGCAAGAATGAAAATCTGACCCGCGTATGTGTACACTCTGGCGGGGTCTCGGCGCCTACTCGGCGCGCTCGCATGGCGAGGCCTCGTGTACATGGCTGGGTCGGAGCGGAGAAAGCAGCGTCGTCGTCGTGTTCATGGGGAAGCAATGGAATGCATGGTCGTGTTCGCCGGGAGGCTTGGGCGGAGCAGGCGATGGAAACAAGGCTGGCGTACCCGCGAGCGGAGAAACAACCTTGTGTTCGACCGGCCCGCGTTAAAGCAGGATCTGTTCGCCGGGAGAAGTGCGGCGTCTGCCAAAAGCGGAGAAGCGGACCTCCTACGGTCAGCAGGAGTCTGTTGATCGGGAGAAGTGCGGCGTACCACAAAGCGGAGAAGCAGACTTGTGTTGGGCGCTTCACGGTCGAAAGCAGGGAAGTCTGTTGATCGGGAGGTGTGGCGTCCGCCAAAGCGGGCTTATACCTCCTACGGTGAAAGCAGGAGTCTGTTGATCGGGAGGGTGTGGCGTGCCGCAAAAGCGGAGAAGCGGACTTGTGTTGGGCGCTACGGTCGAAGCAGGGTCTGTTCGCCGGGAGGGTGTGGCGTACGCAAAGCAGGACTCCACGGGATCTGTTCATCTCCACCGTCGACCTCCTCCAGCCTCCACGGGCTCCTATTCATCCAGCCTCCACGGGCTCCTGTTCATCCAGCCTCCACGGGCTCCTGTTCATTCAGCCTCCACGGGCTCCTCTTCATCCAGCCTCCACGGGCTCCTGTTCATCCAGCCTCCACCGCGCGCTACTCCACCGGCTACTGTTCAACTACCCCTCCACCGTCTACTTTTCATCCAGCCCTCCACACCACGGGGTTCTGTTCAACCACCCCTCCACGGGCACCCCTCCACCGTCTACTGTTCATCCAGCCCTCCACACCACGGGGTCCTATTCAACCACCCCTCCACCTTCTGTTCATCCGGCCTCCACACCAGGTCTGTTCATCCACCCCTCCACGGGCACCCCTCCATCGTCTCTGTTCATCCAGCCCTCCACCACACCACGGGGTCATGTTCATCGAGAAACGCGCCACCGCTCCTTGTTCATCAAAACCCCATAGCGCTCACTTTGTTCATCGAGGCGGCATCTATCGGCTTGATTAGCAGCGATGGCGAAGAATCGCTTCGTCGGGTTTAGTTAACAGCCATCGATCGATCGCTTTCGAGTTCGATGTAGCGTAACTGCGGTCAATCGCTTCGGGTTCATTTAGAGCCCAATGCCTCGCTTCGGGTTGATTAGAATAACGCCTACGCACCTGCAGCGTGTGCGTGTCTGAGAAAGCAGCGCATCGCTTCGGCCCCGACCTCCACCGTGGCAGGAACTCCCAAAATTTTCCTCGCCCTCGCTTCTACCACGGTTTTTCCATCATGGGCGACCCAAAGAATGTCACGCAGCTGCGTCTCCGGCCCGCCAGGACGAAAAGCCCATTTTCTGTCATGATTTTTTGTCATAAGTAAGGCCCACCACATCTATGATGATATCAGGTTTTGTCACAATTATCGTCATAGAAGTGTCATATGTATGAGAGAAAAAAATTCGTTCGACCCAAAATGTCACGGATGTGTCTTTTTTTTGTAGTGCTTAGTGGTGTCATGTGAATGTCGACTACATGGCGTGTCACCTTATTAGGGCCCAAGGGAATGCATTGTGGAGTAGTTATTAGATGATGGGTTGCTAGGTAATGAAGCATAAACCCTAGTTTATGCTGCTGCCATCAAGGACTGATTTGGATCCAAAGTTTAATCTTAATACTTTTCTTGTAGTTGCGGATGCTTGCGTGGGAGTTAATCATAGGTAGGAGGTTTGTTCAAGTAAGAACATCACCTAAGCACGGTCCACCACGTATCAAATTATCAAAGTAGCGAACACGAATCAAATCAACATCTTTGAAAGTGAGTACATGAAATTCCGTGTACCCTCAAGAGCGCTTTGCTTATCATAAAGACCGTTTTGGCCTATCGCCGTCACAAAAGGATTGGGCTCTTGAAATCGTATCCAACGTATCTATAATTTTGATTGCTCCATGATATATTATCTGTTTTGGACATTATTGGGCTTTATTATCCACTTTTATACTATTTTGGGACTAACCTATTAACGGAGGCCCAGCCCAAATTGTTGTTTTTGCCTATTTGAGTTTGAAGAAGCGGAATATCAAGCAGTCCAAGCGGAATGAAACCTTGGGAGCGTGATTTTCTGCGAATATGACCTAGGAGACTTGGACCCTCGCCATGGAAGCTTGAGGAGGGCACGAGGTAGAGGCGCGCCCACCCCGAGCGCCCTCCACCTCGTGGGCCCCATGATGCTCCACCGGCGTACTTCTTCCTCCTATATATACCTATGTACCCCAAGCGATCGAGATCTGGAGCCAAAACCTAATTCCACATGCAACCTTACGTACCCACGAGATCCCATCTTGGGGCTGTTAGAGCTCTGCGGGGAGCATCCATCACGGAGGATTCTACATCATCACCATAGCCTCTCCGATGAAGTGTGAGTAGTTTACCTCAGACCTTGGGTCCATAGTTAGTAGCTAGATGGCTTCTTCTCTCTTTTGGATCTCAATACAATGTTCTCCCCTCTCGTGGAGTCTATTCGATGTAATCTTCTTTTTGCGGTGTGTTTGTTGAGACCGATGAATTGTGGGTTTATGATCAAGATTATCTATGAACAATATTTGAATCTTCTCTAAATTCTTTTATGTATGATTGGTTATCTTTGCAAGTCTCTTGAATTATCAGTTTGGTTTGGCCTACTAGATTGGTTTTTCTTGCAATGGGAGAAGTGCTTAGCTTTGGGTTCAATCTTGCGGTGTCCTTTCCGGTGATAGTAGGGGCATCAAAGGCACGTATTGTATTGTTACCATCGAGGATAACAAGATGGGGTTTTATCA
>JAHIAM010000459.1:0-37829 GCA_021605205.1 Aegilops longissima
GGTATTTGGAGAAAGTTCCCAAATTTTTGCCGTGAGTATATAAGCCCAACCACGGTGTGACCGAGTGGAACAACTTCGGTGGCACGAGATGCATAACTGTTGCAGTTATAGCAACTCGGTGTGACGAAAAGTTCAAATCCGTTGCACAGATTGAAAACCTAGATCGACTTAGTGATCTCGGTATGACCGAAATGGAGAATCGGTCAGGACCGAAAGCGCTAAAAAGTTTTGGAAGTTTAAGTCTATGAGAATCAGGGATTCGAGTTCTCCTCACAAGTGGTTGAATCGACTTGATCAAATTTTGTGATGTAGCATGAATAGAGTTTGAGGCGAGAAAAGCATAGATAGCTAGAGAAGGTTTTAGGCATTCTTGTCCATCCACTTGGCAAAAGAAAATGAAACCAATCAATCAAACAACAAGTGGATGTCCTCGAATGAGTAAAATATGCTACCAACATGCTCACACAATAAAATTGCAAGCGAAATATGTGGCAAAGCATGCACAAACAATTCTAGCATCTATCAAACAATTGGCGATGAATAGGTCATCTATATATGAGTATATTGACTTAGGAGTCAAATGAGAACATTTGATCATAGGTCATACTCAGCGTTTAAGCTCAAGTGGGGTTACCACTTTTACATAATGCATTGATGTGTTCACACCATTAGAGTTGCTTTGACTCAATTCTTAGAGTTAAGCTCACCCTAGATGTGAGATCCCCCTTAGGGGATGAACTAACAACAGGTTTTGTCGATGATGACTTCATGTAGGTGTTGAAGATGTGGATGCTCAATGTTGATGAAGATCATTTGGAGCAATCCTTTGGAGTGAGTTGCACTTTCAATACCTACAGGTTAGTCCCACAAGGAACAAACAAGGATATCCATAGACATATAGTGATGCACACACAAGATGATGTCTCTGAAAGCATTAGATTACCTTGTCCCTTGCCTTACCAACAAGAGGGTTTGTGACTCCTTGAACTAGTGCAAGATGTGGAAGTTGATTGCACTTGTTATTGCCAAAATGATATGAGTGCAATATGTTGGTGGAGTCACCCTCAAGAACTCTCTAGTTCTTCTTCTTGGGATCCACATCATCTTGATGGGAATCCATGGAGTTATAGTCGTTACTTGATGAAGTAGAACTTCTACGTAGTCTTGGGAATCCACTTGACCAAGGCCTTAGGAGCTTCTTCAAATGCATCAATCTCCTCTTGAAGCTTGTCCTTGACTTTTTGCTTGTGGTCTTGTGGTGGAAGATCATCTTGAGCTTGTTGCCTTGAAGGAAGTAGGATCATACTTCTCTTGTTGAGGAACAAACTTACGTCTTGGGGTATTGATCTTCTTCCTCAACTCCATTGGCATTGAACTTTCGTTCAAAACCAACACATTAGTTCTTCGGTGCCTTCCTTGCTTGCTACAATTTCCTCAAATTGCTTACTCCGGCAAGGCTCTTGTAAACACCTTTCTCTATAATTCCCTTCAAAAAGCTATTTTCTTGCTAAAGTGTAAGTTGGCTAAGAGAATCATTAGTGGAATCAAGAGAACTACTAGAAGCAACAACATTTGATTTAGCATGATTATTGTTACTACTAGAGGAAGAATCCTTCTTGTTTTTGTTAATGGACTTGACTTGAGGCATGTAAGTAGATGAGGTAAGCTTGGCAATGTAAGAAGAACTTTTCTTACGAAGATCATCATTGATTGCCTTTAAGAACTCATGCTCTTGCTCAAGATTGAGCTTTTCAAGCGTAACATCTCGAGTCCTTAAAGTTCTCGATGATCTTCTAAGATAGTTTCATGAGCTAACTTAAGAATGTTTAGTTCTTTAGTTAAAATCTCAATCTTCTCCTTATCATTGTCATTCGTTTTATCTTGATTAGCATGATTAATTGACGTTTCATCATAGTATTCATCACTAGAGTTGTCAAAAGTGAATCATCATCACCTAGCAAGTCATCTTCATCACTATTGAAATCAACATACTCGGGGTGTGTTACCTTTGGGCCTTTAGCCATGAAGCATCTTCAATTCCTTCATTAGGTGAATCAAATATGTCATAGGGTTGTTTTGACACAAGTGCTAGACCAGCTTTTCATCTTGAGTATATTGGAGTCGGATGATAGCTTCTCTCGGAGTGATTGCGGAGTCGGAGTGGGACACCCATTCACCAACATGAGCTTGATGTCTTCGTTTTTGTAGCTCCTTGATGACTTGTCCTCCTTTCGAATCCTTGCTCCTCGGGATGTTCTTCGTTCATAACGATCATCTCTCTCCTCCTCTCTCTTGGTGCTGATTCTTCTCTTCTTTTGTGGGGTGCGTACACTCATTGGAATAGTGTCCGGGTCTCCCACAATTGTGAGAGTGCGCTCATTGGAAGATCTTTTTCATTGTAGTACCTTGACTTGGAGCTTCTCTCTTTGCTTCTACTCTTGTAGAATTTGTTGATTCTTCACCATTAAGCTCAATTCTTCATTGAAGGTTTGTTTCCTCTTGATGATGTGGGGGCTTCACATGAGGCTTTATAGCACCACTTGACTTGTTGTGAAGTTCCTCCTTATCCTTGGCGACATCTCATGAGCAACAATTCTTCAATGACTTCGTTGGCTTGAGATCTTTGTAATTGGGCATCATTTGGATCAATGTGCACGGTATCATATTTTTCGTCCAAAGCTCTTAGGATCTTCTTGATGATGAATTTGTGGTCATCTCTTCACTTCCTAAGCCCATAATCTCGTTTGTTATAAGGCAAGCCTAGAGTACATTTGTTGACGCCTTCACCATCCTTCATTTTGAACTTGTCAAGTTGACTTTGGAGGACATCAACTTGGATTCTGAATGGTCGGTACCTTCATGCATATCAATCAAAGTGTCCCAAATTTCCTTTGCATTCTCAAGAGGGCTGTGTTGTTGAATTCTTGGGGCATAATCCGTTGAAGAGGATATCACAAGCTTGAGCATTGTATTCATCTTCAACTCTTCCGCACTAGCTTCCGGAAGGAAATATGCCCTAGGGCAATAATAAGACATTATTTATTTCATATATCATGATAAATGTTTATTATTCATGCTAAGAATTGTGATAACCGAAACATAATACATAATGTGAATACATAAACCCTACGAGTGTCACTAGTATGCCTCTACTTGACTAATTTCGTTAATCAAAGATGGTTATGTTTCCTAACCATGAACAAGAATTTATTATTTGATTAACGGGATCACATCATTGGTTAGAATGATCTGATTGTTTTGACCCATTCCATTAGCACTAACACTGATCGTTATAGTTTATTGCTAATTACTTTCTTCGCAAACTTATACATGTTCCTATGACTGTAAGTTAACTCAACTCCACGTTTGCCGAGGACACTTTAGGTGCTACCAAGCGTCACTGCGTATGCTGGGTGATTCTAAAAGGTACATTACTGGTGTCTCCGAAGGTACATGTTGGGTTGGTATATTTGAGATTAAGATTTGTCACTCCGATTATAGGAAGTATCTGGGCCCTCTCGGTAATGCTCATCACCTAAGCCTTGCAAGCATTGTAACTAATGAGTTAGTTGTGAGATGATGTATTACGGAGCGAGAAAAAGACTTGCGATGTGAGAGATTGAACTAGGTATTGGAATCTGGCTGATCGAATCTCGGGCAAATAACTTGTCTACCGATGACAAAGGAACAGCGTGTATTGTTATCTTGATCTGACCGATAAAGATCTTACGTAGAATATATAGGAACCAATATGGAGCATCAGGTCCCGCTATTGGTTATGGCCGGAAGAAATGTCTGGGTCATATCTACATCAGTTCTCGAACCCAGTAAGTCCCATATGCAACAACGTTTAGATGGTGAGTTATTATGAGTTTATGATGTTGATGTACGAAGGTTGTTGAGTCCGGATGAGATCACGGACATGGAGAGGAGTCTCGAAATAGGCCGAGACATAAAGATTGATATATTGGAAGCCTATGTTTGGGACTCGAGGAATCCTCCGGGTGAAATTGGAATTTTAGAATGCAGAATTCTGGAACCTCCGGAGTCAATGGACCTTGATATTGATGTAGGGGAAAGAGAGAAAAGGGGCCCTATAGCTGGCGCAGCCTTCCCCCTTCTAGTCCTATTGGGATTAGGGAGAGGGGTGGCGCCCCCTCTCCCTCTCCATGGTCAAACCCCTAGTTGGACTAGGATTTGGAGAATCCTACTCTAGTAGGTAGGACACCTGATGCGCCTCCTCTTGTACGTGGCCTCCCTTCCCTCCTTTATACAGGGCAGGGGCACCATGACACACAAGTTGATCATTAGATGGTTCCTTAGCCGTGTCGGTGCCTTCCACCAGTTACACCTCGATCATCATGGCGGAGCTTAGGCGAAGCCCTAGCGTCGGTGGAACATCATCATAATCTGCGCGCGTCGTCTGGCCGAAACTCTCCCTCAACACTACGGCTGGATCGAGTTGAGGGGCGTCATCGAGCTGAGCGTGCAGAACTGGGAGGTGCCGTCGTTGGGTGCTACTGGATCGGTTGGATCGGAAGAAATGCGACTACATCAACTATGCGTTGTTATAACTTCCGCTTTTGGGTCTCTGAGTGCGTGGGCGGATACTCTATCCTCTCGTTGCTATGCCATCACCATGGTCTTGGTGATGCGTAGGAAAATTTTGAAATTACTCGTTCCCCTAGCGGTGGCATCGAGCCTGGTTTTATGCGTTGATGTCATGTGCCTGAGTAGAACACAAGTGAGTTGTGGGCGATACAAGTCATCTTTGCCTACCAGGCATGTCATACTTTGGTTCCAGCGGTATTGTGAGATAGAAGCGGCCGGACCGACATTACATGCAACGCTGGCAGACTGGTTTTCACGGTTTGAGCACTCGTTGCTTAAAGGTGACCAGTGAATCAGTCTCTCTCACTTTAGTTGAAGCCAGGTGTGGCTCCTTGGTCCTTGAGAAAGTTAAAGCGAGTCTATTGTGAAATATCGTTGTAGGTTTTGATCGTGAGGTAGAAGCGGTTCTTGCTCAGCAATAGCAGCCACGTAAAAATTGCAACAACAAAGTGAGAGGGACGTCTAACTTGTTTTTGCAGGGCATGTTAATGATGTGATATGGTCAAGACATGATGCTTTAATTTTATTGTATGAGATGATCATGTTTTGTAACGAGTTATATGACAAGCTGGCGAGAACCATATGGTTTATCGCTTTATTGTATGAAATGCAAGCGCCATGTAATTGCTTTACTTTATCACTAAGCGGTGGCGATAGATCGTAGAAAGCATAAGATTGGCGAGGCGACAACGATGCTCGATGGAGATCAAGGTGTCGGCGCGGTGGCGATGGTGATCATAATGATGCCGGAGATGGAATCACAAGCACAAGATGATGATAGCCATATCATATCACTTATATTGATTGCATGTGATGTTAATCCTTTATGCATCTTATTTTGCTTTGATTGTGGTAGCATTATAAGATGATCCCTTACTAAATTATCAAAGTGTTCTCACAGTATGCACCGTTCTGAAAGTTCTTCGTGCTGAGACACCGTGATGATCGGGTGTGATAGGTTCTCGTTCAAATACAGCAGGTGCAAAACAGTTTACTGCATAGAATACTCAGAGTTATACTTGGCGAGCTATGCATATAAGATATGACCTCGGAACACGAGACCGAAGGTGGCGTGAATCATATAGTAGATATGATCAACATATGATGTTCACCATTGAAACTACTCCATCTGCGTGATGATCGGTCATGGAGTAGTTGATATGGATCAGCAATCACTTAGAATTGGAGGATATTTATTTAAGTGGGAGTTCTTAAGTAATATGATTAATTGAACTTAAATTTATCATGAACTTAGTCCTGGTAGTATTTTGCAAATTATGTTGTAGATCAATAGCTGGCATTATTTGCTTCCCTATGTTTTTATGTGTTCCTAGAAAATTGTATTGAAAGATGTTAGTAGCAATGATGCGGATGGGATCCGTGATCTGAGGTTTATCCTCATTGCTTATGAAGAATTATGTCCTTGATATGCAGCTAGGTAACATACCTAATATAGGAAGCAGATCTGGTAGAGCGTTATGAGCGTTTGGCTGGCTCAAAATGATGACTACTTGATAGTATAGTGCACCATGCTTACGGCTTAGAATGGGGACTTCAAAGGCGTTTTGAGCGTCATGGACCATATGAGATGTTCGAGGGTTGAGTTAATATTTCAAGCAAATACCGGTTTAGAGATGAAGTCTCAACAAGTTCTATAGCTAAAAGATGGAAGAGAATCGCTCAACTAGTGAGCATGTGCTCAGATTATCTGAGTACTTCAATAAAGCTTGAATCAAGTGGGAGTTAATCTTCCGAGATAAGATAGTGATTGACAGAATTCTAGTCACCATCACTAAGTTAGTAGAACCGTGATAAACTATAGTATGCAAGGGATGACGAAAAGATTCTCAAGAGCTCTTGCGATGCTAAAATCCGGTGAAGGTAGAAATCAAGAAAAACATCAAGTGTTGATGGTTGACAAGACCACTAGTCTCAAGTAAAATGGCAAAGGGAAGAGAACTTCAAAAGAGCGGCAAGCAAGTTGCTGCTGAGTGAAAGAAACCCAAGTCTAGACCTAAACACGAGAGGCCAAGTACTTTTGCTGCAATGGAACTAGTCCTTGGAAGCGGAACTACCCTGAATATTTGGTGGATAATAAGATGGCAAAGATGAACAAGGTATATTTGATATACAGATTATTGATGTGTATTTTACTAGTGTTCATAGCAACCCTAAATTATTTGATACTGTGTTAGGTTGCTAAAATAATAACTTCAAAGCAGGAGTTCAAGAATGAGCAGAGAAACTAGTTAAAGGGAGGTGACGATGAGTGTTGGAAGTAGTTCAAGATTGATATGATCATCATCTCACCTCCCTATACTTTGGGATTAGTGTGGAACCTAAATAAGTGTTATTTAATGTTGAGCATAAATATGATTTGATCATGTTTTGTTATTGTCTGATTTATTCATTTAAATGAGAATAAATTGTTGTTACTATTTACATGAATAAACCTTATATGGTTACACACCCAATGAAAAATAGTTCATTGGATCTCGATCATAGTGATACACATATTCATAATATTGAAACCAAAAGATGCAAAGTTGATAATGATAGTGCAACTTATTTGTGTACCTTGCCGTTTAGAGTCATATTGGTGTAAAGCGCATGAAGAAAACTCCATGAAGATGGGCTTTTGGAATCCTTGATTATGAATCATTTGATGCTTGCGAACCGTGCCTTTTGGGCAAGATGACCAAAAACTCCGTTCTCTAGGAACAATGGAACAAATTCTCTGACTTATTAGGAATAATACATACGATGTATGCGAGTCAATAGTGTTGATGCTAAATGGCAAGTATCGTTATTTTCTGACCTTCACAAGATGATTTGAGCAGATATGGGTATATCTACTTGATGAAACATAAGTCTGAAATAGTTGAAATTTCAAAGAATTTCGGTGAAGTGGAAAATCATCGTAACAAGAAAATAAAGTTTCTACGATATGATACGTGAGAGGAAAAATATTTGAGATTCTGAGTTTGGTCTTCATTTGAAACAATGGAAATAGTTTCACACTCCATACACAGGAACACCACAACATATATGGTGTGTCGAGCAATCAAGTAACCGTACTTTATTTTTGATATGATGCGATCTATGATGTATCTTACCGATTTACCACTATCGTTTTGGGGTTATGCATTAAGACAGCTGCATTCACGTTTAATAGGGCACCATCTAAATCCGTTGAGATGACACCATTATGAACTATGGTTTAGCGATGAAAACCTAAAGCTGTCGTTCTTAAAGTTTGGAGTTGTGATGCTTATGTGAAAAAGTTTTTACTGATAAGCTCGAAACCCAAATCGAATCGTCTTCATAGAAATGCAAAGAGGAACTATTGGGTACACCTTCTATCACAGATCCAAGAAAGCAAGATATTTGTTTATAAGATGGATCCTTTCTAGAGAAAGAAGTTTCTCTCGAAAGAAGTGAGTGGGAGAAAGTAGAACTTGATGAGGTAATTGTACCTTCTCCCTTATTGGAAAATAGTTCATCACAGAAATCAGTTCGAATGATTCCTACACCAATTAGTGAGGAAGTTAATGATGATGATCATGAAACTTCAGATCAAGTTGCTACCAAACCTAAGTGGAGGTCTTCGGAGTAAAGATCCATTTTGGAGTGATGCGGTAAATCCTATTCTAGAAGTCATGTTACTAGACCATGATGAACCTCACGAACTGTGAAGGCGATGATGAGCCCAGATTCCAGCGAAATGGTTTGAGACCATGAAATCTGAGATGGGATCCATATATGAGAACAAAGTATGGACTTTGGTTGACTTGCCGATGATGGCAAGCCATTGAGAATAAATGGATCTTCAAGAGGAAAGGCGGACACTGATATTAGTAGTGTTACTATCTACAAAGCTCGACTTATGCATAAAGGTTTTGACAAGTTCAAGATGTTGGCTACAATGAGATTTTCTCAATTGTAGCGATGTAGTCTGTCTGAATCATGTTTGAGATTGCCACATTTATGAAATCTAAGCAAATGGATGTCAAAACTACATTCTTTAATGGTTTAGTAAGAAGAGTTGTATATGATGCAACGAGGAAGGTTTTATCAATCCTCAAAGGCAGCTAACATAAATGTACCAGCTCAATGATCCATCTATGGACTGGTGCAAGCAGTCTGAGGAGTTGGAATATAACTTTGATAGTGTGATCAAAGCATGTTGGTTTCACTCTGATACTTTTGGAGAAGCCTATATTTACAAGAAAAGTGGTAGGAGCACTACATGACATTTAAATAAGTATATGTGAATGACATATTGATTGATCGGAAATAATGTAGGGTATTCTGGAAAGCATAAAAGGTGTTTGAAAAGGTTTTTCGAAAGAAAGACCTCGGTGAAGCTGCTTACATAAATGAGCATCAAGATCTATAGAGATAGATCAAGAGGACTTGATAAGTTTTTTAATAAATACATACCTTGATAAAGATTTTTGAAATAGTTCAAAATGGAACAGATCAAAGAAAGAGTTCTTGCTGTATTACAAGGGAGTGAAGATTGAGTAAAGACTCAAAACCATTACCACGGAGAAGATAGAAAGAGAATGAAAGTCATTCCTATGCATCAGCCATAGGTTCTATAATGTATATCATCTTTATGTACCAGATCTATTGCATACCCTACCACTGAGATTGTGAGAAGGGAATACAACAGAGATCAGGAAGTGGATCAATGGATGGCAGTCAAAATTATCTAACAGTAAGAATAAGGATATGTTTCTAGAATTATGGAAGTGAAAAAAGGTTAATTAAGTAAAGAGTTCAAATGGAGTGAGAGTTTAACACTAATCTAGATGATCACGAAATCTCAATCTAGATACATATTGCTAGTGAGGGAAATTAGCTAGAGTAGCTCAAAATGCGAACATTGTAGACATAGAAATTTACAAAACTATACACTCTTGATGCATGTAGCGAGGACCAACGTTGACTAAAAATTATCTCCAAAGCAAAACATGATCACACCTTAATGCTCTTTGGAATGTTAATCACATACGATGTAAAGACTGAATTACTGACTCTAAATAAACCCTTTGGGTGTTGTTGGTCACATGTCGTCATGAACTATGAATTAACCATGCTGGTAAATGAACCAGTGATGTCAAATCACATGGCCGATCTGTGAACTAGATTATTGACTCTAGTGCAGAGTGGGAGACTGGAAGAAATATGCCTAGAGGCAATAATAAATGATATTATTTATTTCCATATATCATGATAAATGTTATTTATGTACTAGAAATTATGTTAGCAGGAAACATAATACATGTGTGAATACATAAAACCTCTGTGTGTCACTAGTATGTACTCTACTTGACTAGCTCGTTAATCAAAGATGGTTATATTTCCTAACCATGAACAAGGGTTGTTATTTGATTAAGGGATCACATCATAGTTGAATGATCACGATTGTGCTGGCCCATTCCATTAACATAGCACCTGATCGTATAGGTTATTGCTAGTGCTTTTCTTCATGAACTTATACATATTCCTATGGCTATGAGATTATACAACTCCGTTTGCAAGAACACTTTGGGTGCTACCAAGCGTCCTGGCAATGCTTTGGTGATTATAAAGGTACATGCCAGGTGTCTCAGAAGGTACATGTTGGGTTGGCATATTCGAGATTAGGATTTATCCTCCAGTTATTGGAGAGAGGTATCTCTAAGGCCCTCTAGTTAATGCTCATCACTAAGCCTTGCAAAACATTGTAACTAATGGGTTAGTTATGAGATGATGTATTCACCAGCGAGTAAAGAGACTTGCCCATTAGTGAGATTGAACTAGGTATTGCATGCCGTGATGAATCTAAACAAATATTTGTACAAATGACAAAGGGAACAAACGTATGTTATTATCAAGTCTGATAAATAAGATCTTAAATAGAATATGTAGGAACCAATATGGGCATCAGGTCCGCTAATGGTTATTGACCCGAAGAAAATTATTAGTCATGTCTCATAGTTCTCGAACCAGTAAAGATCCATGCAGCAAGCGTTTCGATGGCGAAGATTCTAGGGTTTATGATGTTGATGTACGAAGGTTGTTGTTGATCCCAGATGAGATCACGGACATGTGCGAGAGTCTAAAATGGTGAGACATGCGGATTGATATATTGGAAGCCTATGTTTGGACTCAGGAAACACTCAGGGTAAAGGTGAGAATTTGCGAAGATGCAAGGGGTTACCGGAACCTCAGGAAGTCGATCAAGGCCTTGATAATGCCTTAGTGGGAAAGAAGGGGGCCTACAGCTGGCATGGCCTTCCTAGTCCTGTTAGACTTTAGGAGAAGGGGGTGGCACTTCTCTCTCCCTCTCCCCTTGGTAGGCCCTAGTTGGACTACAAGGTTGGGGAGAATCCTACTCGTAGTGGGACTAGGACACCTGATGCGCCTCCCTCTGGCCCCCAGGCCCCTCCTTCCTCCTTGCTTTGCTCTGTAGGGGCAGAGGCACCCATGACACCTGAGGATTGATCAGTTAGATCGGTCCTTGGCATGTTGTGCCCCTTCACCAGATTACACCTCGAGTCATGCAATGTGCGCAGACTTGAAGGCGAAGCCCTGCGTCAATGGAACATCATCGCCGTCACTGCCTTGGGCGTCGTGCTGGTGACTCTCTCCCCTCCACTTTCATTTGGATGGGAGTTCGAGGGGCGTCAGCCAAGCTGGCAAGCGTGTACCCAGAACTGGAGTCTTGCGTCACGTTGATGCCAGATCGGTTGGATCGGGGAAGAAATACGACTACATCAACTCGTTATACTTCTTCAGCACCCCGTCTCAGTCGTGACCTCCTATCCTCTAGTTGCCTGTCACCATAGTCTTGAGTGATCGTGGAAAATTTTGAAATTACTCGTTCCCACAACAGGTTCGGTTCTCTCCATCAAAGAATTCACCTTGCACCAATACACAATAAAGCCCAAGCAGTGGGGTTATGTCCAGAATATGCATTTTCATCTTATGCTTCCAACTAGCAAAATTAGTACCATCAATGTAAGGACCTCTCGATGATAATTTCCTAAGCTAGATGCCATACTCTCCTAGGTTGTGAAACCAAGGCTATGACCACCAAAAGCTATGGAAATCGAAGCAAATGGAGACCAAAGCTCGATACCACTTGTAGGATTGAAAGTATGTCTAGAGGGGTGATTAGACTACTTGACCAAATAAAAACTTATCCTTTTCCCAATTTTAGTCTTTGGCAGATTTTAGCTATTTTAGCACAAGTCAAGCAATCTTAACAAAATTCAAGCAAGCATGCAAAGAGTATATGAACGGATAAAGCATGCAACTTGCAGGAATGTAAAGGAAGGGTTTGGAGAATTCAAAGCGCAATTGGAACGGATGTTTTTTATGCATTAGTTCCGATAGGTGGTGCTATCATAAATCCGTTGATGGAGACTTCAACCCACGAAGGAGTAGCAGTTGCGCGAGTCCACGGAGGCTCCACCCGAAGAGGTCCACGAAGAAGCAACCTTGTCTATCCCACCATGGCCGTCGCCCACGAAGGACTTGCCTCATTAGTAGATCTTTACAGTAAGCGATCTCGTTGCCCTTACAAACTCCTTGGTTCAACTCCACAATCTTGTTGGAGGCTCCCAAGTGACACCTAGCCAATCTAGGAGACACCACTCTCAAAAAGTAACAAATGGTGTGTTGATGATGAACTCCTTGCTCTTGTGCTTCAAATGATAGTCTCCCCAACTCAACTCTCTCTCAGGAGTTTGGATTTGGTGGAAGAAGATTTGAGTGGAAAGCAACTTGGGAAGGCTGAGATCAAGATTCATATGGTAGGAATGGAATATCTTGGCCTCAACACATGAGTAGGTGGTTCCTTCTCAGAAACAACAAGTTGGAAGTGTAGGTTTGTTCTGATGGCTCTCTCCACGAATGAAGAGGAGGTGGAGGGGTATAGCCTCCACACAAAATCTAACGTTACACAACACTTAACTCGGTGGGACGAATTGGTAAATTCGATCGGACATTAGCAAATCTAGTGACTATTAGGATTTTAGGTGGGACCGACATGCAACTCGGTAGGACCGATGTGGTTAGGGTTAGAATAATGTAATCACGGTGAGACCGATTACACAAACTTCGGTGAGACCGATTTTGGTAATAAGCTAACGAGAGAGTTGGTCGGAGTAAACTTCGGGGACGATTAGCTCACGAAATGTTACGAAAAGGAAACAAGGAGTTTACATTGCAATCTCGGTGGGACCGATCGCTCATCTCAGTGTTACCAACATTATGAAGGAAGCGAGAGAGATTACAATCCCATCTCGGTGAGACCGATTTGCCTTGGGTTTGTGGCGATTGGCTATGACATACGAACTTCGGTGGCGGGTGAGAAAGAATCGGTAGGGCGAGTTTGACTTTTAGGTTTAGGTCATATGTGGATATAAGAAAGTAGTTGAGGTTTTGGAGCATATCACTAAGCCTTTGTAGAGCAAGAAACTCATTAAGCAACACCTCATCCCTCCTTGATAGTATTGGCTTTTCCTATAGACTCAATGTGATCTTGGATCACTAAAATATAAAATGTAGAGTCTTGACCTTTTGAGCATGAGCCAATCCTTTTATCCTTAGCATTTTGAGGATCCACTTTTCTCATCCATGCCATGCCATCCATTGAGCTTTTCACGAAATATTCATCTTGGAATGATGTTAGCTCAATGAGCTATATGTTGTTAGGAATTACCAAAACCACCTAGGATAGTTGCACTTTCACCTTTGCCTTCAAAGCAGAAATGCGTCCAATAGCTAGGACCATGGATATCTCTTTTCTTAGATGTTGGAACTCATGTGTTTGAGCCTCTCAAGTATGTCGGCCGGATCGAGAGTCTTGATGTGAGGCGTTCTTGGATCATCAAGGCTAGGGTGTCAAACAGCTGTCAAGTGATCTCAGAAGTATCGCAAGATTTCATGCTTGGTGATCTCGGTGGCCCCAAGAGCATGAAGCTCATTTGTGATGTCGGTGAAGGCGATCAAGCGTGAGCTGGACATTCTCATTATCGTTTCTCTTGAAGCGGTTGAAGAGAGTTGCGAAGAACACTGATCCTTGAGTCTCTGGGTTTGAGGCAGCCCGTTGACCTTGGAAGCCAGTCCCGGACTAGCTTGATTTCAGGCGCTCCTGCGGCCATCGTCCTTTGGTCGGATGACCACGAGATGATGTTCTTGGCGGTTGAATCGAGTTGAACAAACTTCTTGACATCAGCGAGGTGACACCTTCACCGCCCTTGGGAGCCTTCTTGACGACATACGGAGGTTGACATCAATGGCTTCAAGATGCATATGCATCTTATTCTTCGATAAAGGTGTCGGATGCCATCAAAGATAGGGCACACAGGAGACTTTGATTATCCCTACGATCGAGATAACTAAAACTCCGGTGGTTAAACTGAATCACACAAAACAAGGGGCACCTTGCTCGATACCAATTAAAAGTGCTAGTTATGACTAGAGGGGGTGAATAGCGATTTTAATGAAATCTTCAAAACACGGGGCTTTGAAGACAAGCGATAGAAATGAGCCTATTGTCATGCGGCGGAAGGTAGACTACACTAGAAAAGCCATAGTCAAGTATTCAAGTGAAAGCCACGAAGACTATTAGCAGCTAGGTAGTATGGATCGGGATGGAATATAGTATGAAGCCAAACAGTAATAATTAGTCATACGATGAAGTCAATCAGATCAAGCAAGCGAGCAATGACTTCCGAAGACAAAGCGATGAAAAGAGAGGAGAAGATAGAACCGGTTGCTTGGTGAGGACAAATTTTTGACGGTTCGATTCTTTGTGACAGCGTATGTGCAGTTAGGGAGCTGAGATTCAACTTTCGAGAAGACGGCGTCTTCACCTTATTCCCCTTGAGCTAAGGACACTTAGTCCTCGATCAATCACTCTGAAGTCTTCAAGGTAGACTTCCAAACCTTCCGGACTTCGTTCACGGGCAATCCACAATGACTCTTGGATGCTCGAGCGCGGCGCTAACCATTGGAGGATTCCGAGTCCTCAAGTGTAACAAGTCTTGAGTCCATGAAAGACTTGATGATGCCTTACACTGGTGTTTTGGTCTTTGTCCTCGCAGGATCTTTATCTCAAAAGGCTTGGTGGGGTTGCTCTCAAGCGACAAAATCCGTGCACTAACTCTGGCAGCCACAATATATGGTGTAGAGGGTGGGCTATTTATAGCCACTAGGCAACCCGACCTGATTTGTCGAAATGACCAGGTCACTAAGGAAGTGACACGTGTCCAGCAGTCGGATCTCAAACACCGCGGTAAGCTTGACTTGGGCTACAAGTAAAGCGATTATCAGCTCTGATAAGATTTGCTCATTGTCTTTGCTTGAAGACATAGGATTTGGTTGAGCATCACTTCAGCCACTCGACTTTGTTCACTTGGACCCCATTAGCGATGCGGTGGTTCTATGATTCAGAAGAAGAAAGGAACAACTATGTCTTCGCACCCATAGTATTCCGTGAGCGTCTTCTCGAGTCATAATCTTCGTTGTGAATATCTTCACATACCATTGTCTTCAATGTCTTCACACATTTTTAGGGTCTTCTCCGGTGAGTAAACGAATCAATGAGGGACTACTACATGTGTTATCCTGCAATTCTCACAAACACATTAGTCCCTCAACCAGGGTTTGTCGTCAATACTCCAAAACCAACTAGGGGTGGCACTAGATGCACTTACACCCTCTAACACATATTCCAGGAGCAACATATTGAGGTAGGTATACAACCACGAAGTCACATCTTGATGTAGTGTCAAACTTACTCGATGACACAAGCTCGATGAAAGCCTTTGAATCTATTAAACTTCTTGATCTGAAATTCAAGCGAAATACATGCTTCCGCTCAAATCTGGCTGGAACTCCAATCTCTATGCAAGATTAGCGTAAGTATAGGGCGGCTTATTGATGCTATGCAGCTTAAGTTGGTGGATATGGCGCCAAAAGCGCGGTCTCATCAGGTTGCTAAGCTGCTTGCTGCAGCTCTAGGTCAGACTAACCTTTCTTGAAGCTGTTTGAAGTCTTTGTCGGTTCATCTATTATTTTGTCCACCTATTAACTTCCACTAGTGGCGACCTGCCCGATTTATGTAATATTTTTCTAGTTGCCCTTTATTATCACTAGCGTGAACTTTGATCTTTGAGGGATGTAATATGTTGTAATTTCTTTGTTGTATAGCCTAGGTTTATTCTTGGTGGGTATGCTGTAATTTAGGCGGAAGGTTGATGGATATCGGTGTTATCGGTCTTGGAGCGGCCCATTGATCATATAGGCCAACGTGGGCCTATAATCATCTTTGGCCATTAGCAAGTCTAAACCTTATAGTTGTTTCCGCCTTTAATAGGCGAGTAAAGTTACGGCCAGGTGGGCGAGAAGAGAATACCATGGGCTTTTACAGGCTAAAACCTAGATTGGGCTAGCGTTGAGCGAAAAATTCACAGAGCCAATCGTGCAGCGCCTAAGTCCATGTTTGTCCCAAATAGGGCGAGTAGTTAATAGGCAAAATATATCTCGGCCCGTTTGGCCCAATAAAATTATGGGCTCTAAGAGGCGGTATCTCTCAGCAGCCATAGGCCTAAAAGTGTCAGGCCATTATCGGATGGAATTTGTAACGCGGTTCAATCTTTGGCTGTAATGGGCCCAAGCTGTTACACCGACCATTGGCGAGGCCGATAGGCCGATTAGGCTAGAAATTTATCCACACGAAGACTACGGGCGTTAAGAGGCCTAAAGTTACTTGAGACAAGAAATAGCCGGTTTACATGGGCTGTTAAATAGCCTAAAATTAAGCAGGACCAAAATCCCGGATACCACGGGCGCTAAAGGCGAAACTATTATCAGGCGAGCGGAAGCGGGCATTCGCGAGGCTGAAATACAAACTTGTCTTAGAATGGGCCGAAATAATAGTGGCATGTTAGCGGGCCTGATCCGATAAGGCGTGATTTGGCCCAAAACCGGCGGTGTGAACATATGATGGTATGGGCCTCAATTTGGCCCAAAAACAGCGCGCGTTAATGGGCCAGCCCTGGTGTTTGAAAAACATGGTGGGCCTTTCTTTGGACTTTTCACGGAATGGGCCTCTATTGGGCGTGCCACGTATCGGCGTATCATAGGCGCCTCATGTCAATGAGTGGATGACATCTCCCAATAGTGCATAAACGTGTTTCCTCCGGCGATGAAATTTTACATGTGGAAAATCCCCATTGGTCGGGCTATTAACAGGTTATCGGATCCAAAACCGGACCCGATAAACGCGGTGACCCGTTCGGTCGATGCCGCGTGTCGGTCACCCTTGATGAGCGCACTTCTATGGCGTGATTTATCATCATGGAGCTGGACACTTCGTGATGATAATTTTAGTAATGTCATGGAACACTTCTCTGACACCAGGTATGACTATCTTGATTACATTATAAAATCTTCATGGATGTACATGAATGACGAGCGTGACCCTCTTGTAACAAACGTATCATCGGAAGTATATTTTTTGTAGTGCATGCAATGTTTTTTGGGTACTATATTAGCTCTAATTTTTAGCGTTTATCGGAATGAGGCATGTAATATACTAGAAAGCCATGGATTAGGCACAACCGCCATGTTGACATTTTTGAGATTCATCACGGTTTAAGAGCAGTTTTGAAAATGGTATGTGGGGAAGCGACACCTATGGGATCTGAATCCCTACTACGGTTGTGCCAGACGCGGGGCTATGAAAGATCGGGTTTAGAAGATCAACACGGGGAATTTTATCCGAGTTCGGGCCAAGCGATGTGTAATACCCTAGTCCTGCTTTGGTGTATATCTGGTGTTCTTGAGTTCTTGAACTAGCTGCGGTGCGTGTGAGTTGCACTTTCAATACCTACTGCAGGTTAGTCCCACCGAGGAACAAACAAGGATATCCATGACATATAGTGATGCACACACAAGATGATGTCTCACGAAAGCATTAGATTACCTTGTCCCTTGCCTTACCAACAAGAGGGTTTGTGACTCCTTGAACTAGTGCAAGATGTGGAAGTTGATTGCACTTGTTATTGCCAAAATGATATGAGTGCAATATGTTGGTGGAGTCACCCTCAAAACTCTCTAGTTCTTCTTCTTCAGGATCCACATCATCTTGATGGGAATCCATGGAGTTGTAGTCGTACTTGATGAAGTAGAACTTCTCGTGAGTCTTGGGAATCCACTTGACCAAGGCCTTAGGAGCTTCTTCAAATGCATCAATCTCCTCTTGAAGCTTGTCTGACTTTTTGCTTGTGGTCTTGTGGTGGAAGATCATCTTGAGCTTGTTGCCTTGAAGGATAGGATCATACTTCTCTTGTTGAGGAACAAACTTAGTCTTGGGGTATTGATCTTCTTCCCACTCAACTCATTGGCATTGAACTTCGTTCAAAACCAACACATTAGTTCTTCGGTGCCTTCCTTGCTTTCGTACAATTTCCTCAAATTGCTTACTCCGGCAAGGCTCTTGTAAACACCTTTCTCTATAATTCCCTTAAAAGCTATTTTCTTGCTAAAGTGTAAGTTGGCTAAGAGAATCATTAGTGGAATCAAGAGAACTACTAGAAGCAACAACATTTGATTTAGCATGATTATTGTTACTACTAGAGGAAGAATCCTTCTTGTTTTTGTTAATGGACTTGACTTGAGGCATGTAAGTAGATGAGGTAAGCTTGGCAATGTAAGAAGAACTTTTCTTACGAAGATCATCATTGATTGCCTTTAAGAACTCATGCTCTTGCTCAAGATTGAGCTTTTCAAGCGTAACATCTCGAGTCCTTAAAGTTCTCGATGATCTTCTAAGATAGTTTCATGAGCTAACTTAAGAATGTTTAGTTCTTTAGTTAAAATCTCAATCTTCTCCTTATCATTGTCATTCGTTTTATCTTGATTAGCATGATTAATTGACGTTTCATCATAGTATTCATCACTAGAGTTGTCAAAAGTGAATCATCATCACCTAGCAAGTCATCTTCATCACTATTGAAATCAACATACTCGGGGTGTGTTACCTTTGGGCCTTTAGCCATGAAGCATCTTCAATTCCTTCATTAGGTGAATCAAATATGTCATAGGGTTGTTTTGACACAAGTGCTAGACCAGCTTTTCATCTTGAGTATATTGGAGTCGGATGATAGCTTCTCTCGGAGTGATTGCGGAGTCGGAGTGGGACACCCATTCACCAACATGAGCTTGATGTCTTCGTTTTTGTAGCTCCTTGATGACTTGTCCTCCTTTCGAATCCTTGCTCCTCGGGATGTTCTTCGTTCATAACGATCATCTCTCTCCTCCTCTCTCTTGGTGCTGATTCTTCTCTTCTTTTGTGGGGTGCGTACACTCATTGGAATAGTGTGAAATATGCCTAGAGGCAATAATAATGTTATTATTTATTTCCTTATATCATGATAAATGTTTATTATTCATGCTAGAATTGTATTAACGGAAACATAATACATGTGTGAATACATAAACCTACAGTGTCACTAGTATGCCTCTACTTGACTAGCTCGTTAATCAAAGATGGTTATGTTTCCTAACCATGAACAAGGAGTTGTTATTTGATTAACGGGATCACATCATTAGTTGAATGATCTGATTGACATGACCCATTCCATTAGCATAGCTTTTGATCGTATAGTTTGTTGCTAGTGCTTTTCTTCATGACTTATACATGTTCCTATGACTATGAGATTATGCAACTCCGTTTGCCGAGGAACACTTTGGGTGCTACCAAGCGTCTGGCGTAGCTGGGTGATTATAAAGGTACATTACAGGTGTCTCGAAGGTACATGTTGGGTTGGCATATTTGAGATTAGGATTTGTCACTCCGATTATGGGAGAGGTATCTCTGGGCCCTCTCGGTAATGCACATCACATAAGCCTTGCAAGCATTGCAACTAAATGTGTTAGTTGTGAGATGATGTATTACGGAGCGAGAAAAGAGACTTGCGATGCGAGATTGAACTAGGTATTGGATACAAGCGATCGAATCTCGGGCAAATGTATACCGATGACAAAGGAACAACGTATGTTGTTATCGATCGACCGATAAAGATCTTCGTAGAATATGTAGGAACCAATATGGGCATCCAGGTCCGCTATTGGTTATTGACCGAGAGGTGTCTCGGTCATGTCTACATAGTTCTCGAACCGTAGAATCCTTGCAACAACGTTTCGATGGAGTTATTATGAGTTTTATGATGTTGATGTACGAAGGTTGTTGAGTCCGGATGAGATCACGGACATGGCGAGTCTCGAAATGGTCGAGACATAAAGATTGATATATTGGAAGCCTATGTTTGGACTCGGAATCACTCCGGGTGAAATTGGGAATTTTAGAGATGCAGGGGATTCTGGAACCCCCGGAAGTCAATGGGCCTTGATGGGCCTTAGTGGGAAAAGAAAGGGGCCCTATGGCTGGCGCAGCCTTCCCCCTTCCTAGTCCTATTAGGATTAGGAGAAGGGGTGGCGCCCTCTCTCCTCTCCCCTTGGTCAAACCCTAGTTGGACTAGGATTTGGGGAATCCTACTCCTAGTAGGAGTAGGACTCCCTGAGCGCCTCCCTCCTGGCGGCCAGCCCTCCCTTCCCTCCTTTATATCTGAGGGCAGGGGCACCCCATGACACACAAGTTGATCATTAGATCGTTCCTTAGCCGTGTCGGTGCCCCTTCCACCAAATTACACCTCGATCATACCGTGGCGGAGCTTAAGGCGAAAGCCCTGCGTCGGTGGAACATCATCATCGTCCTGCGCCGTCGTCTTGTGAAACTCTCCCTCAACACTTTCGGCTGGATCGGAGTTGAGGGGCGTCATCGAGCTGAGCGTGTGCAGAACTTCGGAGGTGCCGTCGTTCGGTGCTTGGATCGGTTGGATCGGGAAGAAATGCGACTACATCAACAGCGTTGTTATAGCGCTTCGCTTTCGGTCTCTGACAGTGCGTGGGCGGACACTCTATCCTCTCGTTGCTATGCCATCACCATGGTCTTGCGTGATCGTAGGAAAATTTTGAAATTACTCGTTCCCCAACGGTGGCATCGAGCCTGGTTTTATCGTTGATGTCATATGCAGAGTAGAACACAAGTGAGTTGTGGGCGATACAAGTCATACTGCCTACCAGCATGTCATACTTTGGTTCAGCGGTATTGTGAGATGAAGCGGCCGGACCGACATTACAGCGTGCGCTTCTGCGAGACTGGTTTCACCGCTGTGAGCACTTTCGTTGCTTAAAGGTGACGGCGGGTGTCTGTCTCTCTCACTTTAGTTGAACGAGTGTGGCTCGCCCGGTCCTTGAGAAGGTTAAAGCGGAGTCTATTTGTGAAATATCGTTGTGGTTTTGATCGTGGTAAAGCGGTTCTTGCTCAGCCCGTAGCAGCCACGTAAAACTTGCAACAACAAAGTAGAGGGCGTCTAACTTGTTTTGCAGGGCATGTTGTGATGTGATATGGTCAAGGCGTGATGCTATATTTTATTGTATGAGATGATCATGTTTTGTAACGAGTTATCGGCAATGGCGAGAGCCATATGGTTGTCGCTTTATTGTATGAAATGCAAGCGCCATGTAATTGCTTTACTTTATCACTAAGGAGTAGCGATAGTCGTAGAAGCAATAGTTGGCGAGGCGACAACGATGCTACGATGGAGATCAAGGTGTCGCGCCGGTGGCGATGGTGATCATGGCGGTGCTTGGAGATGGAATCACAAGCACAAGATGATGATGGCCATATCATATCACTTATATTGATTGCATGTGATGTTAATCCTTTATGCATCTTATTTTGCTTTGATTGGCGGTAGCATTATAAGATGATCCTTACTAAATTATCAAGAAGTGTTCTCCACGAGTATGCACCGTTGCGAAAGTTCTTCGTCTGAGACACCGCGTGATGATCGGGTGTGATAGGCTCTCGTTCAAATACAGCGGGTGCAAAACAGTTGCACCGCAGAATACTCAGGTTATACTTGACGAGCTATGCATATAAGATATGACCTCGGAACACGGAGACCGAAAGGTCGGCGTGAATCATATAGTAGATATGATCAACATATTGATGTTCACCATTGAAACTACTCCATCTCCGTGATGATCGGTCATGGTGTAGTTGATATGGATCACGTAATCACTTAGAGAATTGGAGGATATTTTTCTAAGTGGGAGTTCTTAAGTAATATGATTAATTGAACTTTAATTTATCATGAACTTAGTCTGGTAGTATTTTGCAAATTATGTTGTAGATCAATAGCTCGCGTTGTTGCTTCCCTATGTTTTTATATGTGTTCCTAGAAAATTGTATTGAAAGATGTTAGTAGCAATGATGCGGATTGGATCCGTGATCTGAGGTTTATCCTCATTGCTGCTTGAAGAATTATGTCCTTAATGCACGCTAGGTGACAGACCTATTGAGGCGTTATGAGCGTTTGGCTAGCTCAATATGAGCGAATCTGGCGTTATGAGCGTTTGGCTAGCTCAATATGATGACTACTTGATAGTTTAGTGCACCATGCTTAGCGGCTTAGAATCGGGACTTCAAAGGCGTTTTGAGCGTCATGGACCATATGAGATGTTCAGGAATTGAAGTTAATATTTCAAGCAAATACCGAGTTGAGAGATATGAAGTCTCCAACAAGTTCTATAGCTAAAAGATGGAGAGAATCGCTCAACTAGTGAGCATGTGCTCAGATTATGCGAGTACTTCAATCACTTGAATCAAGTGGGAGTTAATCTTCGGATAAGATAGTGATTGACAGAATTCTCTAGTCACCATCACTAAGTTAGTAGAACTTCGTGATGAACTATAATATGCAAGGGATGACGAAAAAGATTCTCGAGCTCTTGGCGATGCTAAAATCGTGAAGGTAGAAATCAAGAAAAACATCAAGTGTTGATGGTTGACAAGACCACTAGTCTCAAGGAAAATGGCAAAGGAAGAAGGGAACTTCAAAAGGAGCGGCAAGCAAGTTGCTGCTCGGTGAAGAAGCCCAAGTCTAGACCTAAGCACGAGGCTGAGTACTTTTGCTGCAATGGAACTGGTCCTTTGGGCGGAACTACCCTGAATATTTGGTGGATAAGAAGGATGGCAAAGTGAACAAGGTTATATTTGATATACAGGTTATTGATGTGTGCCTTACTAGTGTTTATAGTAACCCCTGAGTATTTGATACTGGTTAGGTTGCTAAGATTAGTAACTTCGAAGCAGGAGTTCTGAGAATAAGCAGAGACTAGTTGAAGGGAAGTGGCGATGAGTGTTGGAAGTAGTTCCAAGATTGATATGATCATCATCGCTTTACTCCCTATACTTTCGGGATTAGTGTGGAACCTAAATAAGTGTTATTTGGTGTTGAGCATAAATATGATTTGATCATGTTTATTGCAATCTGATTATTCATTTAAGTAAGAGAATAAATTGTTGTTACATTTACATGAATAAAACCTTATATGGTTACACACCCAATGAAAATGGTTCATTGGATCTCGATCATAGTGATACACATATTCATAATATTGAAACCAAAAGATGCAAAGTTAATAATGATAGTGCAACTTATTTGTGCACTTGCCGTTTAGAGTCATATTGGTGTAAAGCGCATGAAGAAAACTCCATCTTGATGGACTTTTGGAATCACTTGATTATGAATCATTTGATGCTTGCGAACCGTGCCTTTTGGGCAAGATGACTAAAACTCCGTTCTCGGAACAATGGAACAAACTCTTGACTTATTGGAAATAATACATACCGATGT
This sequence comes from Aegilops longissima, assembly GCA_021605205.1. Classification (NCBI taxonomy): domain Eukaryota; kingdom Viridiplantae; phylum Streptophyta; class Magnoliopsida; order Poales; family Poaceae; genus Aegilops; species Aegilops longissima. The sequence goes on from JAHIAM010000459.1 coordinate 23,385, forward strand.
ATGCGATCCAATGAGTGTTGATGCTCGTGGCAAATATCGTTATTTTCTGACCTTCACAAGATGATTTGAGCAGATATGGGTATATCTACTTGATGAAACATAAGTCTGAAATAGTTGAAAGGTTCAAAGAATTTCAGAGTGAAGTGGAAAATCATCGTAACAAGAAAATAAAGTTTCTGCGATCTGATCGTGGAGATGAATATTTGAGTTCTGAGTTTGGTCTTCAATTAAAACAATGTGGAATAGTTTCACAGCTCCGCCACTGGAACACCACAGCGTTATGGTGTGTCGAGCGTCGTAACCGTACTTTATTTTGATATAGTGCGATCTATGATGTATCTTACCGATTTACCACTATCGTTTTGGGGTTATGCATTAGAGACAGCTGCATTCACGTTTAATAGGGCACCATCTAAATCCGTTGAGATGACACCGTATGAACTATGGTTTAGCGATAAACCTAAGCTGTCGTTTCTTAAAGTTTGGAGTTGTGATGCTTATGTGAAAAAGTTTTCACTGATAAGCTCGAACCCAAATCGAATCGTCTTCATAGAATACCCAAAGGTAACTGTTGGGTACACCTTCTATCACAGATCCGAAAGCAAGATTTTGTTGCTAAGATGGATCCTTTCTAGAGAAGAAGTTTCTCTCGAAAGAAGTGAGTGGGAGGAAAGTAGAACTTGATGAGGTAATTGTACCTTCTCCCTTATTGGAAAGTAGTTCATCACAGAAATCAGTTCGATGATTCCTACACCAATTAGTGAGGAAGTTAATGATGATGATCATGAAACTTCAGATCAAGTTGCTACCAAACCTCGTAGGTCTTCGAGTAAGATCCGCACAGTGATGCGGTAATCCTATTCTAGAAGTCATGTTACTAGACCATGATGAACCTCGAACTATGAGAAGCGATGATGAGCCCAGATTCAGCGAAATGGTTTGAGACCATGAAATCTGAGATGGGATCCATGTATGAGAACAAAGTATGGACTTTGGTTGACTTGCCGATGATCGGCAAGCCATTGAGAATAAATGGATCTTCAAGAGGAAGGCGGACAGCGATAGTAGTGTTACTATCTACAAAGCTCGACTTATGCAAAAGGTTTTGACAAGTTCAAGGTGTTGACTACAATGAGATTTTCTCAATTGTAGCGATGCTTAAATCTGTCGAATCATGTTAGCAATTGCCACATTTATGAAATCTGGCAAATGGATGTCAAAACTACATTCTTTAATGGATTTATTAAAGAAGAGTTGTATATGATGCAACCAGAAGGTTTTGTCAATCCTAAAGGGCTAACAAAATGTGCAAGCTCAGCGATCCATCTATGGACTGGTGCAAGCATCTCGGAGTTGGAATAAGCGCTTTGATAGTGTGATCAAAGCATATGGTTTTATCTGAGACTTTTGGAGAAGCCTGTATTTACAAGAAAGTGAGTGGGAGCACTACAGCATTTCGATAAGTATATGTGAATGACATATTGTTGATCGGAAATAATGTAGAATTATACGCAAAGCATAAAGGAGTGTTTGAAAGGAGTTTTTCAAAGAAAGACCTCGGTGAAGCTGCTTACATATTGAGCATCAAGATCTATAGAGATAGATCAAGGCGGCTTGATAAGTTTTCAATGAATACATACCTTGACAAGATTTTGAAGTAGTTCAAAATGGAACAGTCAAAGAAAGAGTTCTTGCCTGTGTTACAAGGTGTGAGATTGAGTAAGACTCAAAACCCGACCACGGCGAGAAGATAGAAAGAGAATGAAAGTCATTCCCTATGCATCAGCCATAGGTTCTATAAAGTATGTCATCTGTGTACCAGATCTATTGCATACCCTACCACTAAGATTGGCAAGGGAGTGCAATAGAGATCTAGGAAGTAGATCAATGGACAGCGGTCAAAATTATCCTTAGTAGAATAAGGATATGTTTCTCGATTATGGAAGTGAAAAAAGGTTAAATCGTAAAGGTTACGTCGATGCAAGTTTTAACACTAATCTAGATGACTCTGAGTCTCAATCTAGATACATATTGAAAGTGGGAGCAATTAGCTAGAGTAGCTCCGTGCGAGCATTGTAGACATAGAAATTTGCAAAATACTTACGGCTCTGAATGTGCAGACCCGTTGACTAAAATTATCTCACAAGCAAAACATGATCACACCTTAGTACTCTTTGGGTGTTAATCACATAGCGATGTGAACTAGATTCTGACTCTAGTAAACCCTTTGGGTGTTGGTCACATGTCGATGTGAACTATGGGTGTTAACCACATATAGATGTGAACTATTGATGTTAAATCACATGGCGATGTGAACTAGATTATTGACTCTAGTGCAAGTGGGAGGCTGAAGGAAATATGCCTAGAGGCAATAATAATGTTATTATTTATTTCCTTATATCATGATAAATGTTTATTATTCATGCTAGAATTGTATTAACAGGAAACATAATACATGTGTGAATACATAAACCTCTGAGTGTCACTAGTATGCCTCTACTTGACTAGCTCGTTAATCAAAGATGGTTATGTTTCTAACCATGAACAAGGAGTTGTTATTTGATTAACGGGATCACATCATTAGTTGAATGATCTGATTGACATGACCCATTCCATTAGCATAGCTTTTGATCGTATAGTTTGTTGCTAGTGCTTTTCTTCATGACTTATACATGTTCCTATGACTATGAGATTATGCAACTCCGTTTGCCGAGGAACACTTTGGGTGCTACCAAGCGTCTGGCAATAGCTGGGTGATTATAAAGGTACATTACAGGTGTCTCAGAAGGTACATGTTGGGTTGGCATATTTGAGATTAGGATTTGTCCTCCGATTGTCGGAGAGGTATCTCTGGGCCCTCTCGGTAATGCACATCACATAAGCCTTGCAAGCATTGCAACTAAATGTGTTAGTTGTGAGATGATGTATTACGGAGCGAGAAAAGAGACTTGCGATGTGAGATTGAACTAGGTATTGGATACAAGCGATCGAATCTCGGGCAAATAACTATACCGATGACAAAGGAACAAGCGTATGTTGTTATGCGGATCGACCGATAAAGATCTTCGTAGAATATGTAGGAACCAATATGGGCATCAGGTCCGCTATTGGTTATTGACCGAAGGTGTCTCGGTCATGTCTACATAGTTCTCGAACCCGTAGAGATCCATGCAACAACGTTTCGATGGCGGTTATTATGAGTTTTATGATGTTGATGTACGAAGGTTGTTGAGTCCGGATGAGATCACGGACATGGCGAGGAGTCTCGAAATGGTCGAGACATAAAGATTGATATATTGGAAGCCTATGTTTGGACTCGGAATCACTCCGGGTGAAATTGGGAATTTTGAGATGCAGGGAAGTTCGGAACCCCGGAAGTCAATGGGCCTTGATGGGCCTTAGTGGGAAAGAGAAAGGGGCCCTATGCTGGCGCAGCCTTCCCCCTTCCTAGTCCTATTAGGATTAGGAGAGGGGTGGCGCCTCTCTCCCTCTCCCTTGGTGAACCCTAGTTGGACTAGGATTTGGGGGAATCCTACTCCTAGTGGGAGTAGGACACCCTGATGCGCCTCCCTCCTGGCCGGCCAGCCCCTCCCTTCCCTCCTTTATATCTGAGGGCAGGGCACCCCATGACACACAAGTTGATCATTAGATCGTTCCTTAGCCGTGTCGGTGCCCCTTCCACCATATTACACCTCGATCATACCGTGGCGGGCTTAAGCGAAGCCCTGCGTCGGTGGAACATCATCATCGTCCTGCGCCGTCGTCTTGTGAAACTCTCCCTCAACACTCGGCTGGATCGGAGTTCGAGGGGCGTCATCGAGCTGAGCGTGTGCAGAACTTCGGAGGTGCCGTCACGTTCGGTACTTGGATCGGTTGGATCGGGAAGAAATGCGACTACATCAACAGCGTTGTTATAGCGCTTCGCTTTCGGTCTCACGAGTGCGTGGGCGGATACTCTATCCTCTCGTTGCTATGCCATCACCATGGTCTTGCGTGATCGTAGGAAAATTTTGAAATTACTCGTTCCCCAACAATGAACTCCTTGCTCTTGTGCTTCAAATGATAGTCTCCCCAACTCAACTCTCTCTCAGGAGTTTGGATTTGGTGGAAGAAGATTTGAGTGGAAAGCAACTTGGGAAGGCTGAGATCAAGATTCATATGGTAGGAATGGAATATCTTGGCCTCAACACATGAGTAGGTGGTTCCTTCTCAGAAACAACAAGTTGGAAGTGTAGGTTTGTTCTGATGGCTCTCTCCACGAATGAAGAGGAGGTGGAGGGGTATAGCCTCCACACAAAATCTAACGTTACACAACACTTAACTCGGTGGGACGAATTGGTAAATTCGATCGGACATTAGCAAATCTAGTGACTATTAGGATTTTAGGTGGGACCGACATGCAACTCGGTAGGACCGATGTGGTTAGGGTTAGAATAATGTAATCACGGTGAGACCGATTACACAAACTTCGGTGAGACCGATTTTGGTAATAAGCTAACGAGAGAGTTGGTCGGAGTAAACTTCGGGGACGATTAGCTCACGAAATGTTACGAAAAGGAAACAAGGAGTTTACATTGCAATCTCGGTGGGACCGATCGCTCATCTCAGTGTTACCAACATTATGAAGGAAGCGAGAGAGATTACAATCCCATCTCGGTGAGACCGATTTGCCTTGGGTTTGTGGCGATTGGCTATGACATACGAACTTCGGTGGCGGGTGAGAAAGAATCGGTAGGGCGAGTTTGACTTTTAGGTTTAGGTCATATGTGGATATAAGAAAGTAGTTGAGGTTTTGGAGCATATCACTAAGCCTTTGTAGAGCAAGAAACTCATTAAGCAACACCTCATCCCTCCTTGATAGTATTGGCTTTTCCTATAGACTCAATGTGATCTTGGATCACTAAAATATAAAATGTAGAGTCTTGACCTTTTGAGCATGAGCCAATCCTTTTATCCTTAGCATTTTGAGGATCCACTTTTCTCATCCATGCCATGCCATCCATTGAGCTTTTCACGAAATATTCATCTTGGAATGATGTTAGCTCAATGAGCTATATGTTGTTAGGAATTACCAAAACCACCTAGGATAGTTGCACTTTCACCTTTGCCTTCAAAGCAGAAATGCGTCCAATAGCTAGGACCATGGATATCTCTTTTCTTAGATGTTGGAACTCATGTGTTTGAGCCTCTCAAGTATGTCGGCCGGATCGAGAGTCTTGATGTGAGGCGTTCTTGGATCATCAAGGCTAGGGTGTCAAACAGCTGTCAAGTGATCTCAGAAGTATCGCAAGATTTCATGCTTGGTGATCTCGGTGGCCCCAAGAGCATGAAGCTCATTTGTGATGTCGGTGAAGGCGATCAAGCGTGAGCTGGACATTCTCATTATCGTTTCTCTTGAAGCGGTTGAAGAGAGTTGCGAAGAACACTGATCCTTGAGTCTCTGGGTTTGAGGCAGCCCGTTGACCTTGGAAGCCAGTCCCGGACTAGCTTGATTTCAGGCGCTCCTGCGGCCATCGTCCTTTGGTCGGATGACCACGAGATGATGTTCTTGGCGGTTGAATCGAGTTGAACAAACTTCTTGACATCAGCGAGGTGACACCTTCACCGCCCTTGGGAGCCTTCTTGACGACATACGGAGGTTGACATCAATGGCTTCAAGATGCATATGCATCTTATTCTTCGATAAAGGTGTCGGATGCCATCAAAGATAGGGCACACAGGAGACTTTGATTATCCCTACGATCGAGATAACTAAAACTCCGGTGGTTAAACTGAATCACACAAAACAAGGGGCACCTTGCTCGATACCAATTAAAAGTGCTAGTTATGACTAGAGGGGGTGAATAGCGATTTTAATGAAATCTTCAAAACACGGGGCTTTGAAGACAAGCGATAGAAATGAGCCTATTGTCATGCGGCGGAAGGTAGACTACACTAGAAAAGCCATAGTCAAGTATTCAAGTGAAAGCCACGAAGACTATTAGCAGCTAGGTAGTATGGATCGGGATGGAATATAGTATGAAGCCAAACAGTAATAATTAGTCATACGATGAAGTCAATCAGATCAAGCAAGCGAGCAATGACTTCCGAAGACAAAGCGATGAAAAGAGAGGAGAAGATAGAACCGGTTGCTTGGTGAGGACAAATTTTTGACGGTTCGATTCTTTGTGACAGCGTATGTGCAGTTAGGGAGCTGAGATTCAACTTTCGAGAAGACGGCGTCTTCACCTTATTCCCCTTGAGCTAAGGACACTTAGTCCTCGATCAATCACTCTGAAGTCTTCAAGGTAGACTTCCAAACCTTCCGGACTTCGTTCACGGGCAATCCACAATGACTCTTGGATGCTCGAGCGCGGCGCTAACCATTGGAGGATTCCGAGTCCTCAAGTGTAACAAGTCTTGAGTCCATGAAAGACTTGATGATGCCTTACACTGGTGTTTTGGTCTTTGTCCTCGCAGGATCTTTATCTCAAAAGGCTTGGTGGGGTTGCTCTCAAGCGACAAAATCCGTGCACTAACTCTGGCAGCCACAATATATGGTGTAGAGGGTGGGCTATTTATAGCCACTAGGCAACCCGACCTGATTTGTCGAAATGACCAGGTCACTAAGGAAGTGACACGTGTCCAGCAGTCGGATCTCAAACACCGCGGTAAGCTTGACTTGGGCTACAAGTAAAGCGATTATCAGCTCTGATAAGATTTGCTCATTGTCTTTGCTTGAAGACATAGGATTTGGTTGAGCATCACTTCAGCCACTCGACTTTGTTCACTTGGACCCCATTAGCGATGCGGTGGTTCTATGATTCAGAAGAAGAAAGGAACAACTATGTCTTCGCACCCATAGTATTCCGTGAGCGTCTTCTCGAGTCATAATCTTCGTTGTGAATATCTTCACATACCATTGTCTTCAATGTCTTCACACATTTTTAGGGTCTTCTCCGGTGAGTAAACGAATCAATGAGGGACTACTACATGTGTTATCCTGCAATTCTCACAAACACATTAGTCCCTCAACCAGGGTTTGTCGTCAATACTCCAAAACCAACTAGGGGTGGCACTAGATGCACTTACACCCTCTAACACATATTCCAGGAGCAACATATTGAGGTAGGTATACAACCACGAAGTCACATCTTGATGTAGTGTCAAACTTACTCGATGACACAAGCTCGATGAAAGCCTTTGAATCTATTAAACTTCTTGATCTGAAATTCAAGCGAAATACATGCTTCCGCTCAAATCTGGCTGGAACTCCAATCTCTATGCAAGATTAGCGTAAGTATAGGGCGGCTTATTGATGCTATGCAGCTTAAGTTGGTGGATATGGCGCCAAAAGCGCGGTCTCATCAGGTTGCTAAGCTGCTTGCTGCAGCTCTAGGTCAGACTAACCTTTCTTGAAGCTGTTTGAAGTCTTTGTCGGTTCATCTATTATTTTGTCCACCTATTAACTTCCACTAGTGGCGACCTGCCCGATTTATGTAATATTTTTCTAGTTGCCCTTTATTATCACTAGCGTGAACTTTGATCTTTGAGGGATGTAATATGTTGTAATTTCTTTGTTGTATAGCCTAGGTTTATTCTTGGTGGGTATGCTGTAATTTAGGCGGAAGGTTGATGGATATCGGTGTTATCGGTCTTGGAGCGGCCCATTGATCATATAGGCCAACGTGGGCCTATAATCATCTTTGGCCATTAGCAAGTCTAAACCTTATAGTTGTTTCCGCCTTTAATAGGCGAGTAAAGTTACGGCCAGGTGGGCGAGAAGAGAATACCATGGGCTTTTACAGGCTAAAACCTAGATTGGGCTAGCGTTGAGCGAAAAATTCACAGAGCCAATCGTGCAGCGCCTAAGTCCATGTTTGTCCCAAATAGGGCGAGTAGTTAATAGGCAAAATATATCTCGGCCCGTTTGGCCCAATAAAATTATGGGCTCTAAGAGGCGGTATCTCTCAGCAGCCATAGGCCTAAAAGTGTCAGGCCATTATCGGATGGAATTTGTAACGCGGTTCAATCTTTGGCTGTAATGGGCCCAAGCTGTTACACCGACCATTGGCGAGGCCGATAGGCCGATTAGGCTAGAAATTTATCCACACGAAGACTACGGGCGTTAAGAGGCCTAAAGTTACTTGAGACAAGAAATAGCCGGTTTACATGGGCTGTTAAATAGCCTAAAATTAAGCAGGACCAAAATCCCGGATACCACGGGCGCTAAAGGCGAAACTATTATCAGGCGAGCGGAAGCGGGCATTCGCGAGGCTGAAATACAAACTTGTCTTAGAATGGGCCGAAATAATAGTGGCATGTTAGCGGGCCTGATCCGATAAGGCGTGATTTGGCCCAAAACCGGCGGTGTGAACATATGATGGTATGGGCCTCAATTTGGCCCAAAAACAGCGCGCGTTAATGGGCCAGCCCTGGTGTTTGAAAAACATGGTGGGCCTTTCTTTGGACTTTTCACGGAATGGGCCTCTATTGGGCGTGCCACGTATCGGCGTATCATAGGCGCCTCATGTCAATGAGTGGATGACATCTCCCAATAGTGCATAAACGTGTTTCCTCCGGCGATGAAATTTTACATGTGGAAAATCCCCATTGGTCGGGCTATTAACAGGTTATCGGATCCAAAACCGGACCCGATAAACGCGGTGACCCGTTCGGTCGATGCCGCGTGTCGGTCACCCTTGATGAGCGCACTTCTATGGCGTGATTTATCATCATGGAGCTGGACACTTCGTGATGATAATTTTAGTAATGTCATGGAACACTTCTCTGACACCAGGTATGACTATCTTGATTACATTATAAAATCTTCATGGATGTACATGAATGACGAGCGTGACCCTCTTGTAACAAACGTATCATCGGAAGTATATTTTTTGTAGTGCATGCAATGTTTTTTGGGTACTATATTAGCTCTAATTTTTAGCGTTTATCGGAATGAGGCATGTAATATACTAGAAAGCCATGGATTAGGCACAACCGCCATGTTGACATTTTTGAGATTCATCACGGTTTAAGAGCAGTTTTGAAAATGGTATGTGGGGAAGCGACACCTATGGGATCTGAATCCCTACTACGGTTGTGCCAGACGCGGGGCTATGAAAGATCGGGTTTAGAAGATCAACACGGGGAATTTTATCCGAGTTCGGGCCAAGCGATGTGTAATACCCTAGTCCTGCTTTGGTGTATATCTGGTGTTCTTGAGTTCTTGAACTAGCTGCCCAGGGGTTTTCATGCATGTTAAAACAAGTTAACTTGCTGAATAACCAGAATAAGATAATGCACCTTTAGGACTAACTCAAATGAGCTATCATTTGAATCCTTGATTCAAATGAGTTCATCCCTTTCTTTCACTTGCATTAGACCAAACACATCCATATTGCCATGTCTTAGCATGCATCATATTTTGCATATTGTCATGTGTGTTTACTTTGGTGTGCTTTCATGATAGGTTACTCTAAAGATAACCTCGACTACCCATCGAAGGGCAGTTCTCTACCCAGTTCCATCGGCAAGCAACTCATTGATCATTCGATACAAACCCATGTTCTGCTTCTGCTCTTGTTTCTTGCATTAAGACAACGCGATTCAAAATGTTGTGTGCTGCGGTAGTTGAACCCACTTCCTTTGCATGACCTCATTGCCACGATAACTAGATGAAACCCACTAGTATGTGTAGGAGTTGATTGAGCCATGTTTGTGTTTCCTACCATGCTATGCTTGCTATGCTTAGAGTTGTGTCAGTGCGCTCATCGGGATGATGAAGCTGAGTGAAAGGTTGTGTTGGTTCGAGGCGAAAGTGTTGAACACGATTTGGTAAAGGTATCGATGAGAGGCCATGTAGGAGTACATGGTGGGTTGTTTCATTGAAGCCGAACCTAAGCTGAGATCTGTGTTTGTGATCCATGAGATAGTTGCTACCACATTGGGATCCTTAATTGACCCTCTCGGCTTCTTAACCACCCTTGTTCTTAGTCCTGAGTTGCAAGTAGTTTACGGTGTTTGTAGCATCTTTGGGCAGCCTAGCGTGACCTTAGGGTGGGTTGTGTTGCGGTAGCACGTGTTGATGTGCGAAGTGCCGTTTGGTATCTCGAACCCTTCACACATCGTTCGGGCAGTATAGGAAACCTCGGCGGACTCCTGCGGATGGAACCGAATAGGCGATAAACTGGACTAGGGACTTAAGTGTTTAGGTAGGTGTGGCCGACACCCACGTTGGGCTTCCGCTTGAAGGTTGCGGTACATGTCGTATAAGCGGACGATAAGTGGTGAGCGTGTGTAAGAAGTACACCCTGCAGGTTAAATATGATCTATTGAATAGCCGTGTCCACGGAGAAGGACTTCTGGGTTACCTATATCAGTTCATAGACAAGTAAATGGATACTACTAAAGCCTCAAGATAAGTGTGAGTATCGTGGATGGCCCTCTCGGGGATGACGAGAGAGGATCCCGCAGTGGAGTATTATGATGGTGATTAGCGGACTCGTATCGACAAATGCTTTACAAAGTGTGTTACGTAGGATAAGCTTAGCCAAGAGTCAAAGTTGGCTTGTTGCAATAACTCCACCTCCTTCTTGAGAATGTGCATGTATGATAGGATTACGTGGTAAGACTTGCTGAGTACTTTTGTACTCATGTTTGTAATCAATGTTTTAGGAGGACAGTACTACCCCTCAGGCCGGATTCTATGTAGATATTGACTTGACAGTGAACTAGCCACCGGTGGCGATCTAAGACTATGAGGGCCATTGTAGATAGAAAGGCTCCAACAAGCTTTCTTTCTTTCTAGAGTCGTACTTCGAGACTAGTTTGCTTCGCATGTGCTTGTATGATTGTATGACTTGAGTGTTGGGTCATGTGAGCCCTACGTATGACTATGTTATGTATGGCTCCTCGGGCCTCTTAAATAAAGTACTTGAGTTGTAGAGTTTTGTTGTGATGCCTTGTTGTATTTACTCATATCGGGCATATTGCGTGTATGATTGAAATGCTTGGTATGAGTGGGATCAGACAAACTAGTTGTTTATCCTTGGCAGCCTCTCATATGGCGAAATGTAGTCTCGTGTACGGCGATAGTAGTCCGCTTCTGCCCGGTTCACGAGTCACTGCTATGCCACACTCTGCTTGGACACTTGGTGCGGCATGTGATTCATTTCGTTCTATATGCATCCCTTGGAAATGTCCGCATGGTGGTATTGAGTCCTGCCTAGCTGCTACAGCCGGGATCGAGTCATGTAGCCAGTGCTGCCCGAATTCATCGTTGATGACCGACATGCTCGAAGTGATTCATGTATGCTGTCCCCATAGGTTAGTGCGCTTTGGGTTCACGACTAGCCATGTCGGCCGGGTTCTTTGTCATGTGGATGCTAGCGACACTATCATATCGTGAGCCAAAAGCCAGCGGTCCCGGGCCATGGTAAGCGACACCGTTAGAATACCGTGCGTGAGGCCGCAAAGTGATATGAGTGTTACCAGCTAGGTCGATGTGACTTGGAATCGGGGTCGACAGCGTTGGCATCGAGCGAGGGCTGCACAGAGTTCGCTAAGCCAAACTGGTGAAGTTGAGTCTAGAAATGCTTTAGTTATATGTAGGGAATTGATTGTGGGAGGAGCGTAAGGCTCTTTTACTCCTTTACCTTATGCCCTCGATCTAAGTCATCCTCTTCTCATTCGGCGTGGGTTTAGGACTAGGCTCTCTTCTTCTATCAGGTTCACGTGTTACTAATCGTAGTAACTTATAGGATTGTTGGTTACATCCTCGTCGATGCTACTAAATTTTAGTATGCTATCATTTGAACAGAACCTTGATATGATGTTGTTGAGTGGATTGCAATCTGATTTTGAATGTCTCAAATCTGATCTTGAGCATTCTGAGATGTTATGCTGCCCGATTTTCCTAGAAATTCTAATGCCTTTGCATTGTGGCTGTGCTTTCGGATGGCCACCGTCCCCGAACCAAGTGGTTAGCTTTGACCCGTTGCATTGATGTGTGCGGTCACCGGCCATGTTGGTTAGGGTGATGATTGAGGCTGGTTATCGATGGTATCTGAATATACCGTCGAGAGCAGTTTAGGGATTTCAATCAAAGCCAATACCTATGCGGTCGGTTTATCCATCTTATCCAGACTCTTGAGCCACTTCCTTGTTCTTATGGGCTCGGAATCACTATTGGAATATGTGCAAGATGCAGCCTATTCCATGATGACTATTATTCGAGCAGAACTGCTTTTTGAGCAACATGATTTTAGCTATATGCGGCATCCCTCCACAGGCGCAAAGGCTACCTTGAGGTTTGTCAGCGATGCATCCCATGAGGACTCACTCCTTCCTTTTCTCTTGAGATCTTTGGAGGACAAGGACCGTGAGCCGGGCCTTGCGTATGGAACTTTAATGCCGTTCGACCCTTTGGGCTACTCGACTAGGTTTGCACTGCCGTGCAAGCTGGATATATGGACATGAGGGACTTGTACCTGTGGGCGAGTCTGCGGACTTTATGGAGTGGCGTGAGGTTGGAGGCATCACTCCTCCTCGTGGGCCTCGTCGCCACCCTTTGTGTTACCACGGCCACATCCAAGTCCTTATGGTCCACAGGCCCCCACGGGATTATGCATTTCCGACGATCATGTTCCACTTCGAGTTTGGGTGGTGACTTCTATGAGGACTACTATGGAGCTGCACGAGATAGTAGTAGTATTCTTAGTATGGTAATAGTTGTGTTTCCACCGTCCTGCGTGACTCGTGGCATACGACTTAGTGTGTATCGTTCGGAGTGTAGAAAAATAATGTATAGGAGTTGGATTGCTTCCGATGAGATGTACGCCTTTCCTTATAGTTGTACTCCGTCGGGCTTGTACTAAACTATGAATGGTGTGTATGACCGTTGGTATATATATATATGGCAGTTTATATTACCATGTCATACGGATGAACATCTTTGCATTCCATGCTATCCATTACCTTCCGCACTTCCTTGTTAAATTCTGCCATCCTGGTTTAAACCTTTGCTTTGTCTCCTAGGATGGTCAACACTCATAATACTCCTGCTGCTCGGGCAGGGGAGAAGCGTGCAGCGAAATGTGAATCTGCCACAACCGCCATCTTTGGCGGTGATCTTTGGAAGCGAGCATAATAAGCGTGAAACCAACCGCTTATTGGGCGGATTGAACAAAACACATACGCCCGCCAAGAAAGCGATGTGGTTTCACTCAGCGATTTCGTCAAGCTATATCCCCAAAATTCAAATATTCCGTCGAGCCTCTCGGCGGATGATGCTCATGGCATCCACACTGAAGCTGCGTTCGTAGCGTGGCTGAGGCTGACAAGGTTACCTTTGCCGCCTATCATCTTGAAGGCCCGCTAGCCTCTGGTGGGAGAATTATGAGGCTATCGTCCGGTTGGACAAGTTACAACTTGGGCTGAATTCGAGTGCCGCCTTCGTGAGCATCATATTCGGAAGGTCTTATGGACCATAAGCGTGAGAATTCTGCAGTTTCACCAGGGTAGGCTGACGGTGGATGCCTACGGACCGTGAATTGGGAGGTTAAGCCGTTATGCTCGAAGAAGTTTCTACCGATGCCAAGAAGCGAGCAAGGTTCCGCAAGGACTTAGCCAGCTACGCCGAGATCTCCGTCTGCATGAGTGTACCTCTTTCCCGAAGCTAGTCAATAAGGCTATCGGACTGCAAAGCGGGACTGATTTTGAGGCTTCACGCAAGCACATCCGTGACTACTGGATCGTCATCCGGCTCGGATCCCGAAGCGCGGGTTTGGGTTCCAAATCTGCTCTACCACGGTTCACCCGAGGCCATCCTTTGAGGCGCCTCGCCCCAACCAACCGTATTTTCCACCCAAGACTTATGGAGGTCCAACTGCTAATGCTGCTCCACGCCCAAATGTGATAACTTGCTTCAAGTGTGGAGAGGCGGGCCACTATATCGAGAGTGTCCCAGAACAACCCCAATCAAATTGGAAAGTCATTGGCGCGGCAAGCCGCAGAGAAAGGTGCCCTATGCCAAACCAGGTTGCCACCGCTCATGGCCATATCAACTATGTTTACTTTGAAGAGACCTATGAGGATCCTAACGTCGTCCTCGATGCGCTTCTTGTTAATTGCCATCCGGCAACGTTCTTTGATCTTGGAGCATCTCATTCATTTATTTCTAAGAGCTATGCTCGATTGCACAACACCACATTACGTGACATGCCTACCTCCATGGAAATTCAAACTCCTGGTTCTAGATGGCAAACATCTAGAATAAGTCATAGGAATGAAATTCTTGTCGACAGATTAGTCTTTCTTGCATCTCTAATAGCTCTTAAGTCCTCGGACATAAACATCATCTTGGGTATGGATGGATGTCAGCCCATTATGCTAAGATTGATTGCTCTACTAGAACTGTTCAACTTACCCATCCTTGGGCAAGGCGGTGAATGTTTTAACCAGTGT